>LAXH01000122.1:0-52919 GCA_001006505.1 Tilletia horrida | reverse complement strand
GGGCGCGGGCGCAAATAATAGTCCTGCGGTTGATATGGGGGGCTCCGGTCGGCTCGTGGCGAGCTCGCGGAGCACGTCGATCAGCGCGGCGACGGCCTCGGATGGGACTGTCAAGACTACACTCCGGGTGGACCCCGCAGTAGCGGCAGCGGGAGGAGGCACTGCTATGGCGGCGAGCCCGAGAAGCGCGAGCAGCGGCAGTAACGAGGCGGCGGCGGCGGCGGCGGTAGATTCGGCCGTGATCCCGCCATGTGCGATGTGTGGATGCACGTGTGGCGAGCAACGCCGACAGCAGGCGCTCAATGCGGCGGCTGTGCTCGAGGGCGTCAGTGTGCTTGACCGGGGAAGAGCGATCAAGCCGGGCATGAACCAATCGTCAAAGTTCGGAAGCTACGCATTGCGATAGATGACCTCGCACTTTTTCTCCCGCTTTTGTGGATCGGTTTCGCACACTCTTGAGTTTCCGGTCCTCGTCACCTCAGCTCTTCTCTACCAAGTCTTCCTTTCTTGCTTTCTCTTCGATCTCGACTTTTTCCTTCTCTCTCTTTTCTCTCTCTACGCTCGTCATCTGTCTCCTCTTGCTTTCTCTTCCCCAACTTTCCACCATACCTTTTCTTCACCTTGCCTGGATACACAATGTTGGGCGGATCCTCCTTGTTTGACCCTTTTGAGACGTGACAATCACCCCTTCTTTCTTTGCCTCCTTACGTGGCCCTGTAATGCAAACTGCACAGAATCTTTTTTCTCTACTTGAATCACTGTCGGGCACGCAGAGGGAGCTCCGGGGCTGAAGATGCAAAGGCGGCTATGTGCGATCTACGTTTGATGCTAAAGAATCCCAATCAGATTACGGTGGAACTGGTGAAAACGAGTAGAAGATTGTCTGATGTGACGTGACGGCTGTCGAGAGAGCGTTCGGGAGACCGGAGAGAGGCAGACGCTTATGCCGGCTTTGACTTCAGGTACGGCTTGAGCTGTTTTGGGTGCAGGTGCGCAAGACAATCAGTCTCAGACTTTTCACCCTGAACCAAGGACGCCGAACTGAACCCAAGATGGGACAAGAAACTCACCTTCTGTAGACGTTCAGCCGCGCGCTCGAGGTCGCCATCTTTGCAGAACGAGAAGCGGATGTAGCCCTCGCCCGCGACGGCGTGTGCGTCGCTGTAAAAAGCCGAGGCTGGAATAGTGGTAATGCCAATCTTTGTCGCCAAGAACCAGGCAATCTTGTAGTCGGCTGGCCGTTTCTCAATCTCGGCGGGAGCCTCAAAGTCCTTGGGCACATCGATGGCTGTGCCGTCGACCATGACAAAGTAGCCGCCCTCGGGGAAGCTGTAGGGCAGGCCGACGTCGTCGAGGGCCTTGCAGATGGTCTGTCGACGCTCAGCATATTCTTTTATCTGGGTGGGGAAGAAGTCGTGGGCTTCTGCTTCTTCCAGTCCGATGGCAGCTGGCAAAGGAAAGGAAGGTTATATCAACCGAGGAAGGCGGCGGAATTTGTCTTGTGAGAGAGGGTGGAGAGAACATACCTGCGACGGAGGCGGCGTGGTTGGTGCAGAAGGAGATGCGGACGTGGACTATAGAGGTAGGATGGATGAGATGCGGTGGGCCGACGCACCAGCCGACTCGCCATCCGGTGGCCGCAAAGCTCTTGCCTGCGCTTCCGATTGTGATGGTGCGTTGCCACATGCCCTCGAAAGTGGCGAGACGGATATGCTCGACGCCGTCGTAGGTGAGACAGTCGTACACTTCGTCGGCGAGGACGAGGAGGTCATACTTGATGCAGAGCGCGGCGAAGCGGGAGAGCTCGGCCTCGGTAAAGACTTTGCCCAGCGGGTTGTGGGGCGAGTTGTAGATGATGGCTTTGGCTTTGGGACTGGCCATTGCCTTTTCGAGAGCGTCCCAGTCGACTTGCCAGTCATTGGAGGAGGGCATGTTTCCTGCGGGCCCGGACTTGTTGTTGGGCGAGTCGAAGGAGGGCGGGATGAGGGGCACATAGACGGGCACGCCGTTGTTAAAGGTGGCTTCGCAGTGGTACTGATCAAAGGCGGGCTCAAAGGTGATGACCTCGTCTCCGGGCTCGAGGAAGGCTCCCAAGATGCAGTACATGCCCTGGTTGGCGCCTGGGTGTACGGAGATGTCAGTGTCTGGGTTGAGGGGCACACCAGCATCGGGTCTGCGTTGGGGGAGGGCGTTTGGGTCTGCGGGCTGGTAGATGTCCTTTTCTGTGTCTGCTGGCTTGCGGTAGCTCTTGCTGTAGAAGTCTGCAATGGCCTTGCGCAGACGGGGGACACCCTTTGCGTGTGCATAGTGGTGTACGTCGACGCGCTCGTTGAGGGCCTTGGTGATGGCCTGCTTGACATAGGGAGGGGGTGGGAAGTTCATGAAGCCCTGACCGAGGTTGACATTGTCAGTGTGACCAAAGCCCTGGCCAAAGAGGGTCCAGACATCGATGCCCTTGCTGAGCTCCTCATGGATGCGCGAGGCGTGGTTGCCGACGAGTCGGGATGGCTTGCGGGTGGTCGATGAGGACGAGGTGGTGGAGCTGCTCATGCTGAACGATCTTCTAGAGAGCAGTGCTGTCGCTGATGCTGGTGATGATGGAGGTAGAAGCAGTCTTGATGCTGTCTGTGCCAGGCCCGTCTTCATCAGCGAGCTCTGTGCTGAGTGGGAGAGGGAGAGGGAGATGGTGTTGGGGTTGCTTCCGCCTGGATCATCCTTCGTTCGCGTCATTTCTTCCACTGACACATGACTCAGAGATTGCACTTTGGTATATCTTTTGCATGTCATCCATTCTTCTCAACGGCTGCTCGAGGACATTCCCATACTCGACCACGCCTTCAGGCTCTCAAGACACAGCCTTACCACCTCTCGCTTCATCGAGCCTGCTCCAGCATCCTCCTCCGCATTCACCCTCAGCTCCGCCATCCCACTCACCACCATCTCCTGCAACGCATCCACCATCCCACTCGCCGCCAATCGCGAGCCAAGCCGGCCCACCGAGTCACCCCCTTGCTCCTTCCGCCAGCACAGATACTGGATCAGGCAGTGCGCAATCGTCGCCCCTCGCAGCCCGAGCTGGGCTCTCGCTTGGTCAGGAGCCTTCACCTCCGGCTGGCGCGTATCCGCCCGATAACTCTCCACATCGGCATCCTCAGCCTCGACCAGCTCCACCTCCTCCTCGTCCGTCATCTGCCATGCCTCCGTATCCATCGTGGCAACGTTCGCGCTCGATCCTGATCCAGCATGATCGACTGCCGTCTTGTCATCGTCATCGTCTTCCTCACCGCTACCTGCGGTCACCTCGGTGAAGCGCTCCACCGAGCCGTCTTGAATGCTGTCAGACTCGCGGGGGCGAACCGGAGCAATGAGACGCGCCAACGTGTTGAGTGAGCGCTTGCTCAGGTGCAAGACTCGATCACATGCGCTTGGCGACGAGCACAGTGACGCCAGAGTACCCGATGCCGCCAGCCTAGTTGAAAGCGAGACTTCCCGTGCCTTGTCGTCTTTCGATTCCGCCTCCAACACCGCCGGGCTACAGAACGCAGCGAGGATGTGCAGTCTGCTTTGAGCTGCCCGTCTCGTTGTCCCCTCGTCGGTCGCATTGACTGATGCGTCGTCGTCGTCCTCCGCCTCGCCACTCCAGAACTTGAACGCATCTTCGCATTGCACCAGGTTGCAGATCAGCTCGATGTACGCCTTCCGTGTTAATGCATTGTCTTCGGCAAACACCCCCGCGCTCAGCACTTCAAGCAAGCTGTCCCGTGTTCGTCCGGATGGTGTAGACCCTCGTCCAGAACCATCGATCAGCATCGCAAGACTGAACTTGCAGATGCTCGACGCGATCTCCGGACCGACACTCGCTAGATTGGTCAGAGCTAGAGCAGCTTCGAATCCCGCCAATGCGTCTGCTTCGGAAGAGGGATGCAGGAACAATGTGCATAATGGCGGCACAGCGACAATGGGACCGCCCTTGCCTGCCGAACCGAATAGCAGCGACGGGTCAAGGGAGATGCACATGCGCGCAAGTGCGTGCAATGGCACCAGATCGATCGCTGCGTCTGTTTGCGGACCGGTATGCGGTTCCGTGGAAGTGTTCCGCCGCCTGTCTAGTTGTGCATTCGTTCGGTACCGCTCCAGCTCTTGCTCTGACATCTTCAAGAGCGCAGTCGCCCCTCCCTGTTGAGCAATCCTGCCTCGAATGCGCTGGTCTTGCCTGGTGGTGAGAGCAGAGAAGGTGGCTGCGATAGCCTCTCTAAGCCGCGACATTGGTTTGACCGCTGTCTTGTCTCCAGGGCTTTGCGAGGCTTGACGTGAGGAAGCGGCAGAGCTCGTCAGCGAAACCAGGGCTGAAACGACCCCAGCGTCGATGAGCCGGGTACACCTTGTCTCGCTGCGCGTTACTTGGACTCGATAGTCGTCTTTCGAGTCCTCTGTCTCGGTCGATCGCTGTCCTTCCTGAGAGCCGCCCTGGCTTGCCTTCAGCTCGGCTTGCCGTTGTTTTTGTGCAGCCACTCTTCGCAGCCGTTCCACCTGTCTCTGCTCGGAAGAAAGCTGGGCAGGATATGCGCAAACGTTTTGGAAGACAGAAGCCAGAGCGTACTGAATGGCGACATCGTGGCCGAGCTCCGAGCCGCTTGTGGCTATGCTTGGATCGAAGCTGTAGACTGAAGAGTCCTGTTTGCTTGGGTCACTTCTGTCTGGGAACACTGGCCTCTTCAAAGCACCGCTCCCCGATGCTCCACCTTGAACAGGTCGACCCGCCAGGGTGGCCAAGTGAGTCAACGACTTGAGTAATGCAGCGTCGGCACTGAGTTTGTCCCGGAAGTCTGTCGAGGCCGAGTCGACGTTGAGAATGCTGAGATAGGCTAGCGTTTCCAGGGCAGCGAGCAAGGTTGCACGCGCCGGACGAGTGAGCCGAATTTGTGGAGTTTTGGCGACACGCATGACTTCCTGCTTGGCCAAGGAGTAGGCAGCAGGACCGGTCTCCGCGGCACGCTTCCTTCCGGCCGCCGCCCGTTGAGGATCGCTTGGTACACCTGATGAAGAAGGATTTGGAGCGGCCAACTTCAGAAGGAGAAGAGCAGCATACAGTCCAGTCTGCGATCGTTGGACTGAAGCCCTTCCAAGAGACCCTGCTGTAACCGCGTTTGTTGCCCATGTCTGGATCCGCTGAGCACGAGGACTGGCACTTGCAAGCTCTGACCGAGATGGAGGATAGTCGACCAGAGATGCCAGCGCAGCGCCAAGGAATAGCTGGGCCTCTTCTGCTTCGCCCGACTTCAAAAGGTCGACGGCGTCAAAGCAAGATTCGAGTAGATCAGGTCCGTCCGAGGCGACCATCAAGCTGTGAGCTGTGGGAGGATGAACAATGGAAAGAGCGGAAATGAAGGAGAACGCACTCTTGATACCTTCCCCTTTTCCAGAGTCCAGCACGTCTGACACCTGACTGCCATACTGGGTTGAGATGGATTCGTCAGTAGAAGCAGAAGCGCAAGCTTGTGCGAGGGCCACCACTGCTGCTGCGTAGTCGGTTTCAGAGGTTGCAGGACTGAAGGAAGCTACAGAAGGCAGCTGGCCTGGTACTCCATTATCGCCAGCATGATCATCTGTGACCTCGTCTATGCGCGCCATTATTGTCCAGCTGCCTGAAGCCCATGGATGCGAATGAGTTGAGCAACGATGACTTGATGTTGGAGCTCGAGCCATCAACTTTGCTCGGAGCGTTTCTTTTTAACCAGCGAAATACGCAAAATAGGAATACGAGTATATGCTTGAGCGATCACGTGCCCGCAACAATTCCAAGGAACTCGACCATCCCAAAAAAATTGGGAAGCTTCCCAAACAACACAGCAATCGACTTGACTCATCTGTCCATCCTGCCTCAGCTTGACGACAACAAGGCTTCGACCTCGACTTCGAGCGCTCGATCTCTGCGGAGGTCACCTGCTTCTCAGCTGTCACCATGAAGGAGCTCGTGGTCCAAGATGTGCCCAAGAAGATCAAGCACATCCAGTTCGGCGTGCTGTCCATGCAGGACATTGCCCGCCTCGCCGAGCTAGAGGTCACATCCAGAGATTTGTACAACATCGCAGACAGGACTCCGGTCACTCAAGGTGTATTGGATCGGCGCATGGTAAGCTCGCTTCAAATTTGTGCAAAAGCTGACAGCGCGGTCTGCTGAATGAGGCACATCTTGCTGTCATTGCTCCCCTCACAGGGTGTATCGGACAAGTTCTCAAGCTGCACCACATGTGGTCTACGTACCCAAGACTGCACAGGACACTTTGGATACATCAAGCTCGTCCTGCCGGTATTCCATATTGGCTTCTTCAAACATATCATCAGCATTCTTCAGATGATCTGCAAAAACTGCGCATGTGTCCTGATTGATGAGGACCAGCGGCGCAAGTACCTCCGCCTCTTCCGCAGGCCCAATCTGGAAAATCTACAACGGACAGCGACATTCAAGGCAGTCAACACGCTAGCGAAGAAAGTCACCTTCTGCCCTCGGTGCGGAGCTCTGAACGGGTTTGTCAAGAAGGCGGGCCAGATCAAAATTGTGCACGAGAAGTTCCGACAAGCGAAGAAGGCAAAAGATGAAAAGGAGATCTTCATGCGCACTTTTGAAACGGCCAAGAAGCTGGGCGGGGGAGACATCACCCCGCACTTGGGCCGCGCGCAGGATGACATGAACCCTTTGAAGGTTCTGGAGCTTTTTAAGCGCATATCAGATGAGGTGAGAGCTTGGAGCTTCCGCATGAGCTGACTGTATGCGCGGTTGCTCAATCCCAAGGATTCTCTCTTAGGATTGCGAGCTACTAGCTCTGCGGCCAGAGTTCGGACGACCAGAGCAGTACATTTGGCAGTACATTTGTGTCCCGCCAGTCTGCATCCGCCCCTCGGTCGCGCAGGACGGAGCCACCAACGAGGACGACCTCACCGTGAAGCTGACAGAGATCATCTTCACCAATGGTCTCATCAAGGTCGGCCTTCAGGGCGAGAAGGGAACGACCACGCCCCAATTGGTCGAGCAGTGGGACTATCTGCAGCTGCTCGTCGCCATGTATATCAACTCGGAGCTACCCGGCGTCGCCAACTCGAATACGAAACCCATACGCGGCTTCTGCCAGAGATTAAAGGGCAAACAGGGTCGATTCCGTGGGAACCTGTCGGGAAAACGTGTCGATTTCTCGGGTCGTACCGTCATTTCACCAGATCCAAACCTGAAGATTGACGAGGTTGCAGTCCCTGAGCGAGTCGCCAAGATTCTCACGTACCCCGAGCGTGTTTTCGAGCACAACATTGAGTCTCTTCGGAAAGCGATCAGAAACGGAAGTGAAGTGCATCCAGGTGCAAATTACGTGGTCAGCGGGAACAATGGCTTCAAAAGATTCCTCAAGATAGTCCCAGAAAAGAGACGGCAGGAGGTTGCGAACCAGCTCAGAATCGGCGATACCGTAGAACGACATTTACGCGACGGAGACATTGTCTTGTTCAATCGTCAACCGTCCCTCCACAAGCTTTCCATCATGAGCCACCGGGCCAAAGTTCGCCCATGGAGGACTTTCCGTCTGAATGAATGCGCATGCGCGCCGTACAATGCCGACTTCGACGGTGATGAGATGAATATGCATGTGCCTCAGACCGAGGAGGCGCGAACGGAGGCGACGATACTGATGGGCGTGAAGCACAACTTGGTCACACCCAAGAACGGAGAGCCCGTCATCGCCGCCATCCAAGACTTCATCACTGCTTCCTACCTGCTCTCCAAACGCGATCGATTCCTGAACCGGGCCGAATTTGTTCAAATCTGCAGCTACTTTGCCGATGCGGACATGCAGATCGACATTCCTCCCCCTACCATCCTCAAGCCGCAGAGATTATGGACGGGCAAGCAAGTCTTCAGCGTGCTCATTCGACCCAACAAGAAGAGCAAGAACATCATCAACCTCGAGGCGCAGTGTAAGAAGTTTGACAAACCGGGGAGAGGCAGCATTCCGGACATGAGCCCGAACGACGGGTTCCTGGTGATTGTCAACTCCGAGGTCATGTGTGGTGTGATGGATAAGCAGACGGTAGGAGAAGGGCGGAAGAACTCGGTGTTTGGGGTGCTGCTGAGAGATTATGGGCCGGATGCGGCCATTCAGGCGATGAACCGATTGGCGAAGATGTGTGCCAGATGGCTGAGTGAGTGCTTTCTGACTAAAGACTTTATCTGCCAAATCACGGCTGACGTACCACCCGCACTTTCCACAGCCAACAAGGGTTTCTCGTTAGGCATCAACGATGTCATGCCCGGAGAGAATCTGCGCAAGACGAAACAGAGCCGAATCCAAGATGCGTACACGGAAGCCGCCTCGATGATTGACAAGGCGAAACGAGGTCTGTTGGACAATATGGCGGGCGCTTCGCAGGAGGAAACGTTGGAGAGCAACATTCAGGGCAAGCTGAACGATGTGCGGCAGAAGTGTGCCGATGCATGCATGGAGGAGCTCAGCAGACACAATGCGCCGCTGATCATGGCATACTGCGGATCCAAGGGTGAGATCGCTCGTATCAACTTGGACCTTCGGTTACCGAAGCTCATTTCTCTCCTATTTTTAGGTTCTCCTGTCAATGTCGCGCAGATGGTAGCCTGTGTTGGACAGCAAGTCATCGCCGGCTCTCGTGTGCCGAATGGCTTCCAAGACCGTTCTCTGCCCCACTTTCCTAAGAAGTCGAAGGACCCACCCGCCAAAGGATTCGTCAGCAACAGTTTCTACAGTGGTTTGACACCTACCGAGTTCCTCTTCCACGCCATTTCGGGTCGTGAGGGTCTGGTTGATACTGCTGTAAAGACGGCTGAAACAGGTTACATGGCTCGACGTCTCATGAAGGTGAGCATTGTGGTCGGACTGGTGAACAACAAGAAAAACCTAATTTATTGATCATCTCCAATACGGGTTACATCAGGCTCTCGAGGATCTGTCGGTTCACTACGACAAATCGGTCCGAAACTCGGCGGGTGGCATGGTGCAGTTCGAGTACGGTACCGATGCCTTGGACCCCGCCGAACTCGAAGGTAACGCGCTTCCAGTCGAATACCGACGGACATGGCGGCATTCCAAGGCAATCGCCCAACATCTCCAAGTTGTGAAGGGTGATGCAGACGATGCGGCGCCTGGAATCGCGCCCTTTGAAATGGAGGCAATGCTGCAGGAACATGTGACATCGAAACGGTGGAAGACGGATACGAACGAGGCTTACATTGCTGAGACGGTTCAGTTCGTTCGGCAGAATGTGATTGAACCTGCTGCCGCGCTGCGTGCGTCAATGGGTCTCGAACCTGCCTTGGCGCAACCTCCGGACTGGAATCCCGATGTGCATCTGTATGGTGATGCTGATCGTGAGTATCTGTGGTGCAGAAGCACATGAATGTGGGAGGGAAGTGCTGACGAACATTTCCTCCTATGGCAGCTGCTGCCCGGGCTGTGTTAGACAACAAGACCAAGATCACCAGGTCGACGCTTGAGCACTTCCTGACGACATGTTACGACAAGTTCATTCGCGCAAAGGTGGAGCCAGGTGCATAGATGTTCAGCACTGGATCCCTGTAACTGAGTACTGACAAAAGCTTCTCTTCGACGACGTATCACTACAGGGACGGCTGTGGGAGCGATAGGAGCGCAGTCAATCGGTGAACCAGGAACGCAGATGACATTGAAGACTTTCCACTTTGCTGGTTTGGCTTCGATGAACATTACTCAGGGTGTGCCCCGTATCAAGGAGATTATCAATGCCGCCAAGACGATTTCGACTCCGATTGTCCAGGCGCCGCTGCTGAACAAGAACTCGGAGGCAGCAGCTCGAGTCACAAAAGGTCGCATTGAAAAGACCTACCTGGGTGATGTGAGTATGGGGCATGAATTTTTGGTCGATGATCCGCTCTGACCATCCCTTTCATCTCTTTCGTAGATTGCGTCGAGTGTTGAGGAGGCATGGACAGAGGACGGAGCTTGCATTCAAGTGCATGTGGATGAGAAGGCGATCAATCTGCTTCAGCTCGAGCTGACGTTGTCCGACATCAAGTGGGCGATCGTCAAGTCTCGAATTCTGAAGCTGAAAGATGAGGTGGGTAGATATGAAACTGTCACTGCACAGCCTTCGAGCATACTGATGATTCAATGTCGATGATCAACAGCAAATTCATGTGAACGAAAGAGATTACCTGCTACGGATCAACTTGAGCAACGACGATCCGCAGATAGCCTATCTGCTCAAAGCGTTGCAGCGAGCGCTCCCCCATGTGATCGTCAAGGGAATTCACACCGCTGTCCGGGCCGTCATCACTCTTGACAAGGGCAGCAGACATCTTGGTGTTGAAGGCCAAGGATTGCTAGAAATCATGGGAACTGACGGTGAGTCTGGAACTGTCGAAAACCTGGGCTTTCGCGCGTTTCTGATGCAATTTTTTTTCTACAACCTGACACCAGGTGTCGACTTCAGGACGACGCGGACGAACCATGTGATGGAGATGGAGAAGGTGCTCGGCATTGAGGCCGCACGCAAGTCGATCTACGATGAGATTCAAGAGACGATGAGAAGTCACTCGATGAACATTGACCCCCGTCACGTCATGTTGTTGGCGGACGTGATGACCTACAAGGTGAGGACCTGCATGAATTTCATGCGTTGCATGGACGGGTACACTGACACATCTCTGCACTCTCTCTGTTCCGCAGGGCCAAGTCCTGGGAATCACTCGATTCGGTGTGGCCAAGATGAAGGATTCGGTGCTGATGCTGGCCTCGTTCGAGAAGACGACGGACCATCTTTTCGATGCTGCCCTGTTTGGCAAGACGGATGCGATCGAGGGTGTGTCGGAGAGTATCATCATGGGCCACCCTGCGGAAGGCTTGGGAACTGGACTGTGAGTCTGACGAAGGCCGTCGTCTTGGTTGGTCGCTGATGTGGATGCTGACGCTGTGTTCCTCTTCCAGTCCTGCTCTGATCCAACCTGGGCCAATCCTGCCCAAACCGCGACCTCTGCTGTTCGAGGGCGAGGCGTGAGACGGGGCCAGCCTCAACCTCCCGAATCACAGAATCCAAAGCTGTCCTCACTCGCAATGAAATGTACACTAGTAACCAGCATGTTTCCCCATCCTCCCAGCCGTCACCGCTGAAGGACTTCCCAATGCACCTCATTATCGATGGCAATTTTGGATTGAAAATTGGCAATTTTGGGGGAGAGGTGTTGCAAATTTTGCGGCTCGAGGAAGCTTCGAAATGAGAGCGCTTCTCTCTCCTTCTGCTCTCTCTCTCTCTACTCTGCCTTGTGCTACTACTACTACTACTACTCCTCCTCATCCTCAACCGCGACCCTCAGTCCTCACCTCTTACTCTTCCTCTCCCCTCTCAGCAAGCTCTACTTGACTGCCATGGCGACTTCGATGCAATTTGGTCCAGAATGGATGCGCAAGGCCGCAACCCGATCCTCGTCCTCCATCGCCGTCAAGGATCCCGCAAGCCCAAATCCAAACTCGTTTCCAGACGCAGCAGGCTCTCCATTGGCAGCTTCGGGCGTATTCGGATCAGCAGCAGGCGGACATGCAGGCGCAAGCAACGGCGTGCCAGGCTCAGCTGCTGGTGGTGCCTTTCCTGCAGCCTCGCCAGCGGTGGCCTCCCCCAGCGGCTTTTCCTTTGCAGAAGCGGCCGCAGGGCTTTCAGGCGACCGCGAGCCGCGTGATCGCGATCGATCCTCAGGCACGGTGACCATGGGCTCCTCTCGACTCCGTCTCCTCAAACGCGGTCTCACTGACGGAGCTCCACCTTCGCCCAGTCTGACTGCCTCGTCTCAACCCGCCTCGCCCACCATTCAAGCTACGAGCAATCAGCTTCCGTCCGCGAATCACTCGAATCATCCGCCTGGCGGCGTTGCGTCCAGTCCAGCAGGTGCCAACGCTTCGGGTCCAGGTGCGACGTCTGCTGGGCCGAAAACCTCGAATCCGAACAGCGCGTCTCCCGGTGCCGGTAGGGGTCCTGGTGGAGCATGGCCAGGCTCTCGACTGCATCGGCAGCGCTCACTGGCCGAGGGCGGTGGGCCCATAGGTCCTCCGGCAGACGGTAGCGCTGGGTTTCACAAGTTTGCAGGCTATGACCGAAAGCGCGAGCGTCAGCACAGCGCCGTCACCTCAAACAATGGGAGTGGTGCCGCGCCGGACAGCACACCTCGCAGCCCAAGTCCTGACGCCAAGGAACTTGAGGGGGATACGTCTATCACGCAAGCGCCCGAACCGGAAAAGAGCGAATGGTCACCCGAAACGGCCTTTTGGCTGTACAAGGATCCCTCGGGTCAAGTCCAGGGTCCGTTCAATGCGGTCAGCATGCAGGAGTGGTACAAGCAGAGGTACTTCACCGCGGACCTCTTGGTGAAACGACAAGAGGAAGACGAGTTTACCATGCTCGGTGTCGTGCTTGCACTGATTGGAGACACCTCGACTCCCTTCTTGCAACCGCCCCGTCCGAAGCAGACTGCTCCCCCAGGGTCACCGGGTTTGTCAACGCAGTCGGAACCGCCAGCACCAGAACAGACGAGTGGACCAGTCGATCCCGGCGCCAATGACGGGACGCCAACTTTCCAGGCTAACGGTGGGATCTCAGAACAGGCACACGTCGAACCAGACGCCGGGATCGCCCAACCTCCGCTTCAGCAAAGGCGACCTTGGCCAAATCTTGACCTCGACCTCACTGGATACGGCGGGCCTAACGGTCCAGGCTCAGCAGGTCACGGCTTTGGTTCGAATGGCGTCCCACGGTCCCCATTCACAGCCAGCGCAGCCTTGCTCGGCATGAGTCCCCACGCAGCCCGACAGACGGCAGTGGCCCCAGGATCGCCCTTCGCCATTCCCTCGGTCGCCAACCTCGCCTTGGACGATCGTTTGCGCCAACAGGACGAACTCCTCGCCTTTGCGCGTCAGAGAGAGTTGCAGGAACAGCGGCAAGCCGCTGCCGCTGCCGCTGCTCGAGCCGGATTTGGTGTCGCGATGCCGCCCTTGGGCGCGGACTCTTTCGGTGGTTTGCACGCTGGTCCTGTCCGTCGTCCGGGTTGGGAAGATATGCCGCCGTCGGCTGGTGCGATGCCAGCAAGCCCCGCTCCCTGGCAGCAGTTTGGTTTACCTCCTCAGAATCTGACTGGATCGGCAATTGGAGGCCCACCAGCAGGATCTTTCTTTGAGTCCTTTGGACAATCTCCAAGACCCATCGGCCCAGGCCACAATGCGCCATGGACGGCTTCTTCTCCGATGACGCCGGCACGTATGCCTTTTGATCGACCTTTGCCGCAGGAGACCGTCGAAGATCCTTTCGTTAACCACACGCCAAATCATGTTGGTTCGCCCAGCCCGTGGCCCACCCCTGCACCCGTTCATCAACCGACTTCGTCCCATGTTGGTGAGATTTCTGCGCTCCCGGCTCAGCAGATGCAGGGTGACGCGCGCTTCAACGGTATCGACTCTACGACGATTGCTCCAGCAGTTGCACCAGTCGGCACCCCCCGGCGCTCTGTTAGCCCGGCTCCTCCCTCTGCGCAGCCAGACCGAGATGTTTCGCAAGATGCCCAAGTGACTCAAGAGCCTCCAGTGGTCGCACAGGAGATCTCAGCCGAGTCCCCAGCTGAGCCTGAGCCTGAACCGGTCCCAGCACAAGCGGAAGAGGAGACGCAGCCGGAGCTCCAGCCCACCGAGCTGCCCGCTGATGATCCCGAGGAGCTGTGGCCGGCCGACCCGAGCGCTGTCGAGTTCGCTCCAGAGCAAAGTTTCGATGACAATGCAGCTGCCAAAGCTAAGCTTGACGACTCAGCCAGCGCCCTGGCTGCTCGCCGGACTCGGCGCGGAGCCCGCCAGCTGCGGGCCGACGGGACTGAAGATGATCGAGATGACTACGCTAACAATCAGAGCACAGGGAGTGTCCGTGTCGTTGGTCAAGATCAATTCAAGCGCGGCGGAGCAGCTGGTGCATCTGTCAACTCGGTCGAAGCTCCACTTTCTGCCTGGCTCCCCGACGCCAGCGGTCAAGGACAGACTCCCAGCAGTGCCACCTTCGCCAAGCCCGCGCCCTGGGCCTCCAAAGCTGAAGACGAAACGACATCGAGTTCTGGCCCGAGTTTGCGCGAGATACAGGCTGCCGAGGCCCGCAATGCAGAAGTCAAGCGATCTCGTGCTGCTGCTGAGCGTGCCGCCAAGGCATCGCTCGCGTCCGTCACCAGTCCTGGCGGCACTGACAGTACCTTGCCGGCGACCATGTCCTGGGGTCTGGCGAGTGTGCCTCCCTCTGGTCCGAAGGAGGCGCCCATCGTTCCTGCTGCTCAGAGCGGGGGCAACGCATGGCAGGCTAAAGCGGCCGCTGCTTCCTCGGGTGCACCAAAGAAGACGCTGATGGAAATCCAAGAGGAAGAGCGGAAGCGTGCCCAGCGCCAGAGCGAAATTCGATCTGCTCAGGCTGCGGCGGTCAGAAAAGGCTATGCGGACTCGGCCAGCAGGAGCATTTCCAACCCGGCTCCCTCCATTGCCGCTGTTGCTCAGACTGCTGCTGTCGCTGCTCCGTCTGGCGGCGGTGCCTGGTCGGTTGTGGGTGCAGGTGGGAAGACTGCTGGAACGCCTTTGGCGGCCCCTCCCGGCGTTACACGCGCCGTATCAGGTACACCTCAACGCGTTGCGAGTGGGCCTGCCGCCAACGGCTGGACCACTGCCAAGCCTGCTGCCGGTATCAAGGCTGCTGCGCCTTCCTCGACTGTGGCCTCCATCGTTAGCAACGGAGTCCGAAAGGCCTCGGGTCGCCCAGCTTCTGCGGCAGGCGCCGATGCTGGCTCTGCCACTCAGCCAAGTCCCGAGTTCTTGCAATACTGCAAGGACCATCTCAAGGGACTCAACATTCGAGGTGAGTCTCTGTGGCGGTCTGTTGACTCATCTCCACACTTAATCCTTAACACCTTCGTGACGTTGCCTATATACAGTGGACGACTTCATCGAGATGCTCCTGTCTTTCCCTCTTGACCCTAGTCCTGACGTGATCGAGATCATAGCCGAGAGTGTCTACGCGAACAGCTCTACCCTCGACGGACGTCGTTTCGCCTCCGACTTTGTGGCGAAGAGGAAACTAGATGCCCAAGGCCGTTTCGCCAATGGCCAGAGTTCAGGACACGGGTTCGGTGGATTCGATGGCTCGTCGACTGCGACGGGCTCGGGCGCTGGGGCAGCGCAAGGAGGTGCGGGCGCGGGAGGTGCATGGACGCCAGCAGGTTCCTCGGGTCGCACAGCGAGCGAGGTTTTGAAGTCCCAGCCTGCGGCATCGAAGAACGAAAGCCCTTTCGGCTTCAAGGTGGTCAAGGCAAAAGGTAACAAGAAGCGGAACTAGGAGCTTTCTCCCTCTGTTTGCCTTCTTGTACGGACAGCAGACCTGTGTTCTAGGTATATGGACGCGCGCATCAAGCCGACTTTGTAATAGCCAGCGCACTCGCTTGGAGAGGGCATACCAACCCTTTCCCCAGCTGAGGTGTTTAATCTGATCTCTCCCCGCTCTCAGGAACGATTGTTTAAAGAGATGGGATGAGTGTTAAAAGAGTGATTGATACTCCATTGCAGCAGAGGTCAAGGGAAGAGACAGAAAGGTTAAGAAGATGGGGTTTTTAACAACTATAGGTGGAGCTTGGGCTTGTCGGCTTCTGTCGTCGCCTGTGGTGTTTGGCTGGCGGCAGCCGATGCTGCGGGTGTGAGAGTGCGGAGCCACTTCTTGATCAAGGCGTAGGTCTCCATTGCGGCAGGCAGCTCGCCGTGCAGGGTGAAGTAGTCGTGCACATTGAGAGGCTGTCAGGAAGAACATGATGTCAGTCTGAGCATCTCCGGTACTGAGGTAGTTCAGACTCACCGAGACGTGGTACTCGACGGGCACACCAGCCTTGCGAGCACGCGAGACGAGCTCCTTGCCCTCGTCGACCAAGACCTCGACTTCGCCGTTGGCGACAAACATCGGGGGCAGCTTTGCATATTCAATCGGAGGGAGGTAGACGGGAGCGAGCCAGGGGTTGCTGAGGTCGAGCTTGTTGGTGGTGACAAACTTGGGGCCGATCATCTGTGCGTCGCGGCCCCAGTCGGCGTACCAGAGGCCGACAATGTCGGTGTGCTGGTTGTTTTCACGCGAGGGGAAGTCGTGCTCCATGAGGAGCTGGGGCTGTTGCCGGAAGGGGAAATGTATGCGCATTCATCAGCTCTGTACAAATCTTCTCTGAAACCCAATTTTGAATACATACCGAGAGCAGTAACAAGCCAGCCGGAACCTCTGCACCCTTTGCCTGGGTGGGTTCACCCTCGAGACCACGGAACTCGAGACGGAGGAAGCGGGCGAGGTTGAGAGTGGTGAAGGAGCCAAAGCTGTCACCGCCAATGATGATGTCCTGAGGTCGATATCTGAGGACGCGAGTCAGGTAGATCCATGCGCCGAGACCCTGAAGGACTGGGACGGGGAAGGGAGCTGAGGGCGCGAGGTTGTAGTCGACGGAGAAGAGGTCGATGTCTACGGCTCTGGAGAGGTGCTTGGCCAAGGCATCGCCCATGAAGGGATCACCGGCAGACATGGTCACGCCTGCACCGCCGTGGAAGTAGAGCAAGACGCGCTTGTTGGGAGGCTGTGGGCTGTCTGGCTGGGGTGGGTATGTGTTTGGCTGGGCCATGAACCAGAGGGCGCGAATGCGTGCCTTTGTCCAGGCTGCGTCGACCAAGGGTGCTCCGTGGTAAGAGTCTGAGGAGACGTGGCCCTGTCCCGGTCGGCCCCATCGGACGGAGAGGATGCCGGTCAATGTCTCGATGGGTGGAGGGTCGAACCAGACGACGTCGTGACGGAGGTTCTGCTTGGCCCTGCGTGCGGCCTCGATGGAGCCAGGGGGAGGTTGTACGGAGCCGCCGGGCCCGCTGAAATTGGCCATGTTGAGGAAGAGGGCGAGCAGGCCCGGCTGGTCGCGGAGACCTCCCTCACGGGGAGCGACGGGCTGGATGCCGAAGCGGGTAAAGTTCTTGAGGGAGCGCTTGGAGAAGGTGACGCCGAGGGAGCGGCTGACGGGCCAGCGGGAGTGTTGGCGGAGGAAGGGGACAATGGCGCGGACGAGCCAGAGGGGGATGAGGAGGAGAGTGGTGGGCACGTAGAAGGCGTGGAAGGCGAGCATGCGGAGGATGGGGACGAGGTAGCGCGGACTGGGAGGGGTTGCCTTCTTGTATGCGGCGACGACGCGGGGGTCGATGCCCGGGGGGATGGGACGCTGGGCGACAGGCACCCAAGCCGACAAGGACGACGACGACGACGACATCGTTCTTGCTGTACTGTGAGGACTGTGAGCAAGGAGATGGAGGAGATGGTGGACGTCGTCGAGCTTTCTGCCGTGGAGGAGGGAAAGAGGTTGATCGGCTGCCCCACACAAAGACGAGTGGACATCGCTGCTGCTTCCCTCGGCTCTCGGCAACGTCAAACATCTCCGAGGCACCCACCCCTCTCGAACTCGAAGCCGGCTCGGGCAAGAAAAGAAGGTTGGATTCTTGACTAGGCAAACGAAAGACAGCAGTGGTGATGATAGTAGTGACAATATGTAAAGAGCGGTTGACGTGGTTAGAGCAGGATCAAGGGGAAGCTAAAGAAGTCAATTCAATCGTCCTTCAGAAGCCGGCGTTGCGAGGTCGATCAAGCAAGCATAGCAAAGCCAGCTCCAATCAACATCAGTCCCAGCACGGCCGGAGTGCTTGCCCCGGCCATGGCCGAAGCAGAACCCGTCTTGGTGCCACTGGAAGTAGAGGACGTGGTAGAAGTGGAGCCCGAGGATGAAGTCGAGGCGCTTGAAGGCGAGGAAGAAGTAGAAGACGAGGAGGAAGAGGCACCGCTCATACCGGATCCATTCTTGCTCGGCTTGTTGGTTCCAGTGGAAGCGCTCCCGCCATTCCTGCCGATCAGAATGTCCTTGACAGGCGTCTTGGCCGCCTTGGAATCCGCAGCATTCGCATACCACGCCACGCCGTTCACCTGAGCAACGTTGCCATGCTTCCAGCCATTCTTCGTGATCCCAGGCCAGGCATGCTCCTCGAAGAAGCCGACCGTGATGTCGCTGAGTTCGTGTTCCAGCATGATCACACCAGGGTTCTTGGGGCCCGCAAACGTCTTGTCGATGTACGCTGTAATCGTTTCGGCGCTGCCACCCGGGTTCTCACCCGCGCAGACACTCTCGCCCTGGGACACGCACCAATCGTCAGAGTCGTAGTTCCAGGATACGTGTCGGAGGCCAAAGAGCTCCTCGGCAATCGCTCGGATCCGGTTGTCGACATCGCCTGTAGTGCATCAGAAGATTTGCCAATATCAGCTTGACCCTGTCAAGTCAAGTCAGGTTCTGTGCCAGACCCAATCAACGCACCGGTGGGACCTCTCCACATCGAGGGAAGGTACCCGCTGAAATCGAGAATGGCCTGCTGGGTCCAGCCAAGCTCCGCTACAGCTTGCTCGTTGCTCAAGGTCTGGATGAGAGCAACAAGGAATGTGGGTTCCCCATCAGTCCTCACACTCTCTGATTTGAGACCATGCAGATCATTTCTTACCGTCATCTGGTGGTGCGTGTATGTGTGCACGGCGAGCTGCTGATTAGGATCCTTGAGAATGTCCTTGAATGCCTCTGGCATGCCGACGACTTGACCGCCAATCAGGAATCGGGTGGCCGAGATGTTGTTCTTCATCAAGAAGCTGTTGAGGCGTGGGGTAGCCTGGGTTGGACCTGATTAATAGCAGTAGACGAAAGTCTTGTCAGCCTGCTCGGTCCCTCCCCTTTTGCTGAATTCAATCATGTTGATGAGCTGCCCACCATCGTCAAAGTTGATGCCAGCCCAGCCTTCAGGAGCCGTGTGGATGTCGTTGGGTCCCTGGCACTGGTCCAGACTCCAGCTGCAGATTTCCTTCGTCTTGACGCTGGCCGGGTAGGTAGGCGTGCCTCCATCGGCAGAAGTGCTCGGCGGAATGTCGGGAATCTTGCCGGCCTTGACGGCAGCGTCGAGAGCAGCCTTCCACTCCGGCTTGCAGTCGCTTGCCTGGAGTGGCTTCCCGTTCAGGGCAGGGTCTGTAAGAAATTGCAATCGTTCAGTTCAGCAAGATGAAGCCTTTTGAGGTGAAGTTGACCTACAGTTGGAAGTTGACTGGCGCTTCATCTCGACCCTGAAGGATTGGCCCATCGAACTCGTCGCCGCACCCGCCAGAAGCAATGCTGCCGGTACAAGCTTAAGGGTAAGCATGATAAGTCAGTGTATCAACTGTTCGGAGAAGATTGTCTATGTTGCACAGATGACTGGAAGCTCGAGTCAGCGCACAGAGAAAGGGGGAGACCAGACGGGAGCAACGCAGTGAGGAAGAAAGTGACAGACCAAAAAGGTCAGCAAGGGAAGGAACCCCTTTTTATGTGCGAGGATGCGCTGCGCCGTCAGCAACAAGTCTGGGATATGAGGTGAGTTACTGGCTGACCCGCTTCCGACCACGAGATGAGACTGCACGACGACTCGTCGCTGTGACAGATGATGAGTGCCAAGGGATGTCTTTACGGAACTTCCTCGCGGCTGTGCTGAATGTCATCTTGATGAAGGCGAGCTCTCTCTCGTTCGACGTTTTCCGTGACTCAATACGTTCACGACTTGCGGCAGTTCTCAATACTGCGCGTCGGTAGTCCGTCGACAGTGTGTTTCGTTCTGGCTTCAGTCTCTGTCGAGTGAAACATATGTATGCTGGTCGTCGTCGTGCAGGACCGAGTGAAAGGGCCCGCGCCGAGCACATCCTCGTTTTCCGCGATGAGCAACTGGGGGTTCCCACCGTCCTCGTCTCATTTCAGCTTCCTCTTGAGCGGCTCTGCTTGCCCCAGTTGCTCCGATCATAAAGGAACTGAAACTGAATATGCAGTCATCTTATATGGAACATTCTTGTGACGTCTACGGGAGCGCACACGAATTATGGGAGTTCTACGGCCGGAGAAAGGGGCCGGTTGGGAATGGACAAAGGGTAAAGGAAAGGATTCGGAACGGGACGGGACGCTAAAGGACAACAGCCAGAACAGCAGTGGCCATCAACAGGGTGAACGCGAGAGCCTTTGGTGCCATGATAGGCAGAGAGGCAGAGCTCTTCTTGGCACCCTGAGCTTGCGTGGTCGAGGAGGTGGATGAAGATCCTGCTCCTGCTGAGCCGCTGCTCCCTTGAGCAGAGGGAGACGAGGAAGTCGAGCCACCAGAGTCGCCCCCGGGACTATCCGCGGTCGCAGCCGAGGTCGAGTTGGAGGCAGGTCCTTTGCCTCCTTTGCCGCCTTTGGCCGCAGCACCCGACGCAGCACCAGCGCCAGCACTGCCACTCTTCAGCACGCTAGCGACAGAGGTCTTGGATGATGCCGAGTTGGCGGCGTTGGCGTACCATGCCTGACCCTGCAGCTCTCCGATGTTGCCATGCTTCCAGCCGTTCTTCTGGATACCGGGCCAGGTGTGCTGCTCAAAGAAGCCAACGGTGATGTCGCTGAGTTCGTGTTCCAGCATGAGGACTCCTGGAGACTTAGTGCCGTCCATGGTCTTGTCGATGTACGCGGTAACACTGTCGGCGGTGCTGCCGGGGGTCTCTCCAGGGCACACGCTCTGGCCTTGAGAGACACACCAGTCATTGGAGTCGTAGTTCCACGACACATGGCGAAGTCCAAAGAGCTCCTCGGCGATGGCACGGATTCGGTTGTCGACGTCACCTGAATGAATGCATCCGATAAATAGGGTCAGTGCCCGAGTATGACCATGTGAATCAGCCTATGGGTATGGTGCTCACCGGTTGGTCCTCTCCAGATCGTTGGCAAGAAGCCGCTCATGTCCAGGATTACCTGCATAGTCCAGCCGAGTTCAGCCACGGCCTGCTCCGAAGTCAAAGTCTGAGAGCACAAGGACGGGGTTCAGCAACCGACGACCCCCCCCAAAGAAAAAAAAACGATCAGACGTTCATGATTCCACTTACCGTCATTTGATGGTGGGTGTATGTATGCACGGCGAGCTGTTGGTTGGGATCCTTGAGAATGTCCTTGAATGCTTCGGGAAAGCCTGCAACTTGGCCACCGATCAGGAAGCGCGTTGCGGAAATATTGTTCTTCACCAGGAAGCTGTTGAGACGCATGGTAGCTTGGGTCGGGCCTGGGTGGATTCAAAATGCATGTCAGTCTCCTGACATTTTATAGTCAGATGACGGGCAAAATCGTCACAGATACTTACCATCGTCAAAGTTGACCGCTGCCCACCCGTCAGGGGACGAGTGGATGTCGTTGGGACCTTGGCACTGGTCGATACTCCAGTTACAAACGTCTTTCATGACGACGCTGGAAGGGTATGTGGGTGTGCCGCCGTCGACAGAGCTACTGGGCGGGATGTCAGGGATCTTGCCCGCCTTGATGGCAGCATCAAGGGCAGCCTTCCATTCGGGCTTGCAGTCGCTTTCCTTGAGAGGCTGTCCGTTCAAGGCAGGGTCTGATCGTTTGTTTTGCGTCAGCCTCGGGTGTTCAGCGACGTTTATGTCCAAGTCCTGAGCAACGTCTTTCACTCACATGTGCCTGAGCTCTGACGCTTGATCTCGACTCGAAAAGAGCCCTTGTTGAGCTGTGCAGCTGCCTGACCAGCAAGCAGGATGGCCACGGGAAGCAGCCGAAATCCTATCATCTTGAAGTGATATATTCTGAGGAAGAATGAGAGGTAGTGAGGTAACGTGAGAGTGACAGGAATGTGATGGTGTCACACAAGAAGGACGGAAAAAAAAAAGATGAGCAACATTTCCTGACGCTGGCCTTTTTATACACCTCTGACTCATTGAAAGCAACAGAGGTGACGGTGGATCCACATGCATACCACCAGTCATGCACTGCGTTGATACAGCCCCATCACAACACCTCATCTCATTTTGCAAGCGCGAGACGCGCAGCCGCAATTCTGGTCGGTCCGGCGGGCTCACGGACATCTCACCTCATTTCAGACCCGCATAGATCGCGGTGAGAGACTCATGAAATTACGCAGCCCGCGCACAGTTCCCGCCTCGTTTCAATGTACAGACATGGAAATGCGCGTCCGTGGCCTACTCATTCGTTGCCTCCCATTCCGCCAGCATCGGAGCCGCCCTCATCGTCATCTACTTCGGCCAGCTCTTCCTCATTTGCAACGTCTCCGGAGGGCTGACCTTCTGGCGCCCGGGCCATTTGTTCCCTGAACATCTTCGCCAGCTGTCCCGGTGTCGTTGCTTGCTCGACGTTTTTGTCGTCTCGCACCTTGATGAATCGCGGAAAGCGGATGCTCAGGCCGCGATTCGTGTCCACCCCGAGAGCGTGACCTCGAGCGGCGGTGTAGACTGGTGAGAGGGTGATGTCGGCGCATCGGACCTCCCACACTTCCTTTGGCCTCCACCAAAACGCTGGTGTTAGCGCAGAGTCGTACTCGACCTCAAAAGGAGGAATTGTGCTGGTGGCCTCCTGGCAGTCTTCGGAGTTCTCAACGAAAGCCTCGAACTTGATGCGCTTGTACCTGACCACATAAAAGAAGTGCATTTAGCGTGGTTGATCGAGGAAGCTCTGCAGAGCTCACTCCAAGTCTCCACTCACTCTGCGTCTGTGAAACCACTGATGCACTTGCAAAGAGCCTATGTGGACACGGCTTAGGTGAGCGGTAGGGCAATCGTTTCTTAAGCTTCTCTCATGACCCACCTGATATACTCCCGTCTCTGGGTCGTACAAAGCGAGAAGCACAGGACTCCACCATTGTGCTTTTCGGCCCATTCCATGCCAGCCACCGATAGGAACCAGATCGAGGGTGTCTTGAGAATCGAGATAGTCGGATTTGACTTTCAGCCAACTCTCGCAACGTTTGTCTGCAACGGAGAGACCAACCAGACGATGAGTTCGTGCCAATCTCTGGAAATTCTATATGGCAAATTCAGCTCACCAGGCTCGTATGTTGACAGCAAAGCTTTTCCTCGCCCAGTCACTCCCTTGCCGACCCCATCAGGCTGGGTTTCTGACGACCGGGCCGGTTTTTTCGAGCCAGGCCGGTCCTCGTCCGGGACATCTTCCATCTCGAGATCGTTTCCCACCACGTCGTCCAGCTTGCGCAGCCTCGACTCATCGGATGAGGAGGTTTCCGTTCGGGAGACAGATGTCTCTGAAGGTACTTGCGCGTGCGAAGCCTCGTCTTCCCAGTAGTGATCCAGGCTCTTGACCACTGAGGGTCGGAAAGAAACTACTTCAGTACAATTGTACTTCGTTCATGAGCTGCAGAGCAGAGCCTGTATCACTCACTGATGCCCTCGCAATGAGCCGCTCGCGCCTGCTCGAAGAACGCCTGCACTTCATCGGGATCCACACTTTCGCAGGACTTGACATGGTCGAAACACGCGATCAAAGGGTCTTCCGGAGCGAGGGGAGGAAAATATCTGTGGAGCAAATTTCGTCGCTGTCTGAACGACGTCTTAAGAAGAGACTGATGTGACAGCTGGAAAGGTCAGATTCGACAGCTGACGAGCTTAGCCGCACGGAAAGCGCACTTACTTGTCCGTTCAAATACATCAGATCGAAAGCAAAAATGCCGACCTTGACCTTCACGTCCTTCAGCTGCACATCTTTGCGACTGCGACCGGCAAGAGTCTGAAATGGAAGCAGCTCATCCGATGACGTGCCAATCGCGACAACTTCGGCATCCATGATGAAGGAGCAGATCGGCCGCCGTTCGTTTCCAGAAGGCAAATCGTCAGCACTTCCTCCATTCTGTGAGACTTGTTTCCCAGTTGCGAGGAGGAGCGGTACCAGCTCTAGGACGTCGGGATACTTTTCCGTCTGGTCTTCGAGGTGCCTGCTGAAAAGGCGAACGTAGACCAGGTGCGTGTCATTCTCGCCAGCCTTAATCCATTTGCCCCTGCCGCTGTCTTTCAGCATCTGTCGAAGCGCTCTGTCGTCCTCGAGACTCTCTGTGGCAAAGACGCCATCGTCCGCTAAACACCCGTTCAAGTCCATGTCCTCGGCACTCGACTTGGGTAACAGGGCACCGTGGATCTGGACCCGCTGTCCATCATACTTGTACTCGCTTACGAAGGGTCGTGAGCCAAGCTTGTCGTGCATGTTGGGTAGCGAGCGCGTAATGCTGGCGAGCATCGGACTCAGAGGTGTTCCTGCATCGAAAAGCGCCGAGTCTCGTGAGACAAAGGCATGATCATGACGACAGTGACTGCACTCACCGATACGGAGCGGAACGTGCTCAGACAGGCCGTCGAGTCCGACGGTGAGAAGTGCAGGCACAATGCTGGAGAAGTTGGGATGCCGCGCTCTGACTTCGCGCACGACTCGCTCAGCATGTAGCATTCGCTGGTTGAGCTCTATCCAGCGCGCATTCTGACGATCTTTCGTTTTCGTAGGATGGGCTAGCAATCCGTTCCGTTCGTGTGGCTGTATAAGAAAGCGAGAGAGTTGATCGCGGGCGTCCGGATCGGCTTTGGCCTTGCCTTGTGCCTTTGTGGACTTGCTCGCATTTGATGACCGTGACTGAGAGCCTGGCGGTGCATCGACGAGAGCAAAAGCTCTGGCCAGACTGGTGGCCATAGTGGTCCTGACTGCTTGAATCCGCAGATGAGAGATGAACGTCCGTGCCAGAAAGCGGGTCTCCTCGCCCCTGCTGGCAACGAGTAGTTTCGTAACATGGGAAAGCTTTGCAGCTTGAGAGCCCGTTCCAGATAGTCGGGCAATGGTGTGTAGTGTGGAAAACTGAGTAAAGCGAAGGGGTCAGACGTAATTGATCGAGAAGATGCCAGACCATCTCACGGCTTTCTCACCAGTTTAGCAACGGTGATGGGAGTCGGTTTGGTCAGCATTTTGACGTCCTTCTTCGCTTCAAAAGCTGTGTCGAGCAAAAGTAGGAGTGAAAGAGAGAGACACGCCTCATGCATCTTGGACAAGTTTGAGATGCTTACCGACATCGCCTGGATCGCCGGTACGATCCCACAGGTTCTTGAGGAAGCGATTGGACTTTCCGGTGACACTTTGAGTCGCCTTGTGCAGAACAGAGCCTCCGATTCCAAGCTCGACACCATCGTATGGGGGCGCAATGTGATTCGAGATCAAGTAGACAGTCGGGAGCATGGCTTCTGGATCATGAACTCGGAGCACCCTGAGCAAGTTTGTGAGGACTGTGGTGATCGTGATGCGTGACTTTGTGGAAGAGACGAGCACAAAGGCGTGTGTGAGAAGTGCATATGGAGTCATTGGTTTGGATGGCCCAGGCTGTTTTGGATTTGGGACGGAATGCGGCCAGACAGAGGTATCGATGGAATATGGGTCAAAGGTGAAGATGTCGTCGGCGAGGGCCACTGCTTCGATGGCGGCATCGAGGGCGTCCAAATCGATCTCTGCTACTTTGAGAGATGGCGCAGCGAGGTGAGGAGGGCGAGTGCTGGGCTGTGAGAGCTTGGCTGCTTCTCTGGCGTCCATCGTGGTGCTGATGTTATTTGTATCGCTCGGGCCGTGCAGCTTGGAAGATGAGGAGGAGGGAGAAGAGAAGACTGGACCAGTCGAGGGCTTGGAGCCAGACGTGCTGGACTGAGTTGGGTTTCCCTGACCTCGTATCTCTTGGTCCCATTCGGCCTGCAGTCTTCTTGCGAGTTTCTCGTCGTCGTCGTCGTCATCCTGGATTAGCTCAGGCTCGACAGCGGGGATCGGTTCCTTGCTTGATCGCGACGGAGCGGACTTTGAGTTGGGAGAGGTGAAGAAGGAGGTGATGGACTGCTGCTTTGGGCCTTCCTTGACCTTTTGCTTCTTGGACGAGGACGGGGACGGGGCCAGAGTCGCATCTGTCCCGCGCTTGCCCTGTCTAGCAGGAGCCATGGCGATGAGTGATGGGAGTCGAGTCCAGCATGTGCAGCTTGCATGTCGTCAGCATGTTGGAATAATGGAAAGAAAGGCTCCGAGGGGAGGGGGGGTTGGTCCCTTCGGATATCGCGGCAGTTGCGCTCAGACGTCTTCCAGTTCCATCAAAAATGTTTCACCACAACCCCCCCTCTCTCTCTCTAGATTAATATCTGTTCAAGTGTGTCCCAGGTCTCCACATGCAATCACAAACAATCGCTGTCAACTTCCACAATTGCATTAGGCGTGACTCAAAGAACGTTGTCAGTAGTCTACTAGGGAACAGGACCGGCCCTGTCGACCATGGTGAGAGGACTTTCCCGACTATTACACATCCACCCTTCGGTGCGTGGAGCGCTTGGATCTCAACAGCAGCCCTGTGTCGCATTGGAGAGCACAATTGTCACGCATGGACTGCCCTGGCCCCAGAATCTAGAGACTGCAATCGCATGCGAGGATGCCATCCGTGCCGAGGGAGCAGTCCCAGCCACCATTGCACTCCTCGATGGCCAAGCTCACGTCGGGCTCAGTCGCGATCAGCTCGAGCGCGTCGCCAGGTCCACCATCACCTGTCCCCCTCCTGAACGCACCACCTCAAATGCTTTCAAGGTCAGTCGACGCGATCTTGCCTACGTCCTCGCAGCCGGACCAGGCTCCATCGGGGGCACCACTGTCTCCGGTACACTCGTTCTCGCCCGCCACGCAGGAATCTCCATCTTCGCCACCGGTGGCATCGGCGGCGTTCATCGAGGAGCAGCAGCTAGTAAGTTTCAAGTGGCATTCCATCCTTCCATCACAAACCTCATCCTCAACGTTGACCCAACTTCTGGCACGGAAAAAAAAAAAAAGCGATGGATGTGTCTGCCGATCTCACAGAGCTCTCGCGCACACCGCTCGCCGTCTTCTGCTCGGGAGCCAAGTCAATCCTGTCGCTGCCCCACACTCTCGAATACCTTGAGACTGCAGGAGTCACAGTCGTCACCTTTGATCAGCACGGACGATTCCCAGCTTTTTACTCTGCCGACTCAGGCCTACATGTTCCCAAGGTCAAAGACTGTGGCCACGCTGCCAGGATTATTCACTCTTCTCAAAGCCTGGGACTGCAAAACGGCATCGTCTTTGGTGTGCCCGTGCCAGAATCACACGCGGCTGCCGGCCAAGAAATCCAGGGCGCAGTTGAGCGGGCCATTCAGGAAAGCATCGACCTAGGCATCGATCGCAAAGGCAAAGAGGTCACACCTTGGCTCCTCGCGCGCGTCAGCCAACTTGCCCCCAAGGCTTTGGAAAGCAACAAGGCGCTCGTAGTAAACAACTCTAGGATGGCAGCCAAAACGGCCGTACAGCTCCACCGGCTCCGAGTCGAGACAGGAGGCACTAGTGCCGTCGACTTGACACTGGCGGCAAATCACTCCGCTGCTCCGGTGGCAAAAGTCAATGAACAGCAGGTGTGTGCACCAGTAACCGACTCCTCTCAGACTATGCTCCCCATCTCTGGTCCTGACATGACTTTGCACTGGCTCAGTAGCAGGATCAGCCCCCGGCCCCGTGTTCCGGTATGGCCGAAGTGCTTGTCATCGGGTGTGCCGCCGTCGACATCACTGCTCGGTCGACGATCAAGGACCCACTGGCATCCGCCGCCACGACATACCCAGGCGCTGTGACCTTGTGTCCAGGAGGAGTTGCGCGCAACATTGCAGAAGCCGCATCCCGACTTCTGTTAGCAGACAAATCTCCCCAATGCATCCCACGGCCGAACGCGTCGAGTGTCATGCTCATTGCCCCCATCGCAAACGACGCATTTGGTGACTACTTGGTAGAGGAAGCCGAACGATCAAACATGCGCAGTGACGGCTTGTTCAGGTGTCTTAACCCACACACCTCTGCGAGCTCCCAAGCAAGCGATCAAGAACCAGGCCAAGTCCGAACTGCCGTCTGTAGCCTGACACTGGATGGTGGAGGTGACCTCATTCATGGTGTGGCAGACTTTGAGATCACCTCTCAGGTCGGTGGCAGAACAAAAGATCACTCGGATACAGACTTCAACAGCTTCGTGCGGACATCAATTGCTGAACGGCTAGTGAAGGAAGACGACTTCACCGGTACAGAGAACCAGCTCGTCGTCGCATTTGACGCAAATCTCACGGCCAAGAATGTAGCCACAATTCTCCAAGAGGTTCGGGCTTCGACTCGGACATCGGCGGGTCGAAAGACACTGCTGCTGTACGAGCCGACCTCGGTTCCCAAATGTGGCTCCATCTGGTCTGCCATGCATCATCTCCTCCAATCAGCGGACGGGGCAATTCGTCCACAGCCCATCATTGACGTCTGCACTCCGACGGTGGCAGAACTAATCGAGCTCCGTGCTGCTGCTTTCAAGAAAGGACTGATTCCAATAACTGATCGGGTGCGAAGTTGGCACGCAGCGGCCGACTACAGCTCAGCTGACGCCACAGGAGGCCTCCTCCCGGAAGTAGTCGAGGCTTTGGAAGACATGAGCCTGTTCTTTCGACACATCTTCCTGAAACGAGGTAAAGAGGGCGCTCTGGTGTGCAGTCGCCACCCAGCTCCTCCACTGGGGCTGGACGACTTCATCCGGCAAAACTCATCTCAACAACACATGTCGCTGCAGGTCAGCCTACATCCAGTCCCTGTTCAAGTTCCAGCGCACCTGGTTGTCAATACCACGGGGGCGGGCGACACTTTTGTCGGAGCTTTGGTTGCAGCTATCTCCCGGTTCGGACCACCTCATTCATGGTCGGAACAGCGACTGAGCGATGTGGTGAACTGGGCTCAAAGGGCAGCTGCCTGTACTGTACAATCGTCCCGCAGCGTGGCTGCTGAGCTTGGGCAAATATCTTTCCAGACATAATCTCAACACCGTCTCACGCCGTCCTTGTATCACACCACCTGCTGTTGCGATCTAGGCGCTAATACAAACGCTGAGACGCAAGATGACAAGGTCTGGGAATGTGTTTATGCTCGCTGCAGGGGCCCTTAGGTTATCGACTCATTGTCGAGGTGCTCGTGCTGGATCAGACAAGGGGCTGATGAGCGACATGATGAGTGTATCAGAATTTGAAAGAAGACATACCGCGATCTTGTGCCTTCCGGGCTGCATAGAACAGTGTGTTGAGGATGGGTTTGATCTGGTCGATGTTCTGTCCGGCCATTGCGCTGCAAGTTGTTGAATTGTCGATGTCAGAAGATCTCCAATTTCGTTATCTACTGCTTCGAGATGGGGATTCTCACCTCTGATATTGTTGAACAAATTGCTGCTGCTCTGTAGCTGAGACAGATCTGGCCGGAAGCGTAGCAGTTGCCGCAGGGATCCACGCCATCATCTCGGCTGGGAAGAGCGAGGACAGCACTCGAATGACGCTGACAGCAAGCGGCAAGCAATTATCACCGAAGTCGGACGTTAGCCCGTTCAGGGTCAGGGTGCACAGCTGCAACCCTTGCTCTTGAATCACGCTCCTGATGTTGTTTGCGAACATCGCCAGCTGTTGCGGAGTCGCCTCCAAGGAGGAACCAGGCCCATCGGTCGTTCCTGGTGCTCCTGCGTAGACTGGCGTGAGAGGCGTGCCTGGCAGACTGTTATTCGGCACAATACTGAGCGCATCGTGACCCACGACTTCCCGGATGAAGGTCAGTGCTGTGTCGACGAGCTCTGGCCGCAGAACAGTCAGCGCAGACAAGGCGATCCGGAATGCCTCAGGGAACACGGGTGAGAGGTAAAGCAGCTTGGGACAATTCCCGGCAACCGCAGCACACGTATGTACGTAATCCTCGACCACTGTTCGGCATCTCGTATCAGTACTTGGTGAGAATTGGCAATGTTTTCTGACGGTTGCACTCACCATCTTGTTGCCGTTCCGCCCCTGCTGCTGCTACCATGCTCGCAACCTTTTGGCTGACGCGTTCGAAGGCTGCCTTCATAGCTTCATTGAGTGTAGGGTCCGCCTTCCGGGCAAACTGGTCGATCGTCTTCCCAATGATCCAGACGTAGCCCCCAAAGCCTGTCTGCTCGAAGCCTGCCGCGAGACGCGTGAGCATACCTGGGACCGTCGGGATCAGCATATCGCCCCAGAACAGCAGCGCTCGACGCAACAGTCCGGCGACGCGTTCCGAGATGAAATATTCGTTTCCATACCGATCAAGGATGCTGTCGATGATTGCGTACGATGCCGAACAGGTCTGAGCACATTCGACTGGGAAGTCGGTCCAAAAGCGGGATCCTAAGACGTCTAAGAAGTTTTCTAGCTGTTCAATGCGATCGGCCACTTTTCTGAGCTGGTCGCGAGTCAATGGCGTTGTGGCTGCAACTTCCAACTTCGACAGAATCGGATGAGTGAAGCGCTGCATAGGCTCAATGGCTTCCGAAGTTGACTGGATGCCAGAAATGATGTGGCCGATCGCAACTGAGATAGCGACGAGGTCGTCGGGCCCTAGTTGCTCGTCAATGGTCCCGAAGAAATCGTAGAGCTGAGGTAGGAACGGGACGAGGTGCTGATAAAGGAAAGATATTTGAGTCGGACAAAGTCATTGCAGGGGGAGTCTGACCCAGTAGCAACGTACCTTTGAACAGTCTTGGCAGAGGTAATTCAGAGCTTGGGCCGCTGCTGCTGCCACATCCGGGTCTTTCTCACTCAAGCCTCCGCTCACATAAGTGAGAATGGTAGGAATCCGGTCTGGGTGTCGGTCGATCCACTCCGTGTATCTTGAGACCACCAACAAGGCCGCATATTGGAGTTTGGGGTGCGGAGGCAGCGTAGGAACAAGATCCATGATACGAGGTATGACCGTGTCATCGCTCGGATCAGCTCGCGATCCCATAGCTCGCATTGAAAAGAGTGGAGCTTCCACTGCTTGCCATTGAATGCTGCCATCGGGGCCTGCAGTCGCCATCGCAGCTTGCATGGTGTTTAGGGCCCGGGTCAGACATTCCTGGGGCCCGAGAACGGCACAGCAGTCCTTGAGTGTGTCGCCCATGTGATGTCTGAAGCTCTTGAAGTCATCGTACTCTTGTCCTGTCAGCTCGCTCATGTCCAAAGGGAAGCGTAAATGCTGGGTAACTGTGTCGAGCAGGCGTTCGTAGATGTTGAAGAATGCTTGCAGGCTTGGGTCTTCTCGGCGTGACTTCGACAGAGGCGAGGCGAGCAGGTACCAGAATCGAAATGTGATCTGTACGATGTCCAGGTTTTGGTATCCGGCGCATATAGCGATGGCTTCCACCAACGGTAGAAACGTGTCTCGGTGCTGAAGCACCAGCACATGATAGCTTTCACCTGCTTGAGCCAGTATTCGGCAAATGCCCCTGACCTGGTCGTCGTCTTCATCGGCGATGGCCTTCTGTAAAGCGCCGTGCAGCGGACCGAGTCTCGGGACGATCTGTTCGATGATGTCCATGTTCTCGTGGACCTCCTGAGTCTCGTGGATGATGTCGCATATGCAGTCCGTAGCTACGTCAAAGAGCTCGTCGCTGCCCAAGGCCTGGAAGCAGAGGTCGAACAGAGGGCTTTTGCTCAAGGTTTTGACCGAGAGTTCTCCCGATTTCAACCAGGAGGATAAGCAATGGAAGACGCCGTTCTGTATCTGAGAAGTCACGCCTGAAGTTGCAAAGAGTCAGCATGGAGGGGAACAGATGGTGTTGATGGTGACGGCCTGCTCACCTTTGGCGAGAGCATACATCGAAAGGACTTTGACGACATCATCCACATGGACCGACAAGAGCTCTGTGACGCGTTGATGGTACACGTACTCGTCGACGGGGATGCGGTGGTTGTTGACGACTTCTTCTGGCAGGATCGTGAGAAATTCGAGAAGAGCTGGCACCAGGACCGGATCGCTACCGAAACGTTCGACGATAGATGGGATCACATTGGCCCAATCTGACATCTGCAGTGCCAAGGCAGAGAGCGCGAGGGAGATTTGTGTCTGCAGGACGCGGGGCCCAGAGCCATACGCCTGTAAGGCATCGAGCAATGTATCTCGCAAAGAGGGTATAGATGCCGAGGGTACTTGGTTCAAGTCGTAGACGACCTAAGACGAGAGCCTCTTCTGCACGTCAGCAAAGGGCCTGCCTCCAGCAGAGCACGGCAGATTCGCGGGTTCCACGCACCTTGGAGCGAAACGTCTGAGCAGCAAATAGTCTTCCTTCGAGGGGCTGATCCTGCGCGAGGAGCAACTCGTTGGCTACTTGCCATGCCTCCGGCTGGGAGAGGAGGGGAGCGCGGAGGTCAGAAGTTGAGATTGAGGATGAGGGCAGTACACCGCATACTCACCGTCTTCTGAAAGTCACGCAGCCATAGATCTGCTTGTCGCCGTGCTTCGTTGTCGCTGGCCTGGTAAAGAGCTGTGAGCGCAGCCTGCACTGCTTGAGCTGGGTTGGGTTCTGATGACATGTCTATCTTGCAAGGGTTTGCTGTGTCGAAATAAGGGATGTCACTGTGCGCCCCTCGCAGCGACTGATAGGTGTAGTGGGTCGCTCGTGACTGTTCAGCTCAGGAGCTTCGAGAGGAAGCTGCTGCTGCTGCCAAGGCTGTGTGTGGGAGTCTGACGTGGCCCACGATGCGCGCAGTTCGAGGTCGTCGTGGTTGTCAGTCGAAGCATCTTCGACACATCTTCTCGACGAGAAGCTCGACTCGTCTCACACACAAAAGTCAAAATCGGGGGGAAATTCATCAATTTCAGTGGGAATCAAAATGGAAAATGGTTGATATGCTCCTCAAGAGCGGCCATGGTTGGCATACACAAAAAGATCCTCAAGCCGCGCCGCCCTCAGCCTTCACAGGCCTGTTGGCCGCTCCCGACTCTCCGCCGCCGCCGCCGACCTTGCCGCCTCCACGGCCTCCCTGGCCCCCACCACGTCCGCCGCCACGGAAGCCGCCACCTCGTCCGCCACCTCGTCCTCCACCGCCGCCGCGTCCAGACTGGTTGCCTCCGCCACGGCCAGCCTTACCTCCTGGTCCCGCAGACGCGCCTCCGCTCGCCCCAGACACAGATCCAGTCGATTTGTCACCAGGACCTCCAGCCCCGGCCTCGGATCCAGACTGAGCACCGCTGGCAGCAACAGAGCCTACTCCCCCACCAGTCGCGGTGGAAACAGCGCCGCCATCAGCCTCGGAGGCCGCACCGTTTCCGCCCCGGCTCTTCCGCGACTTGGTCGAGTGCGCAGTCTCGGACCCAGATTGGGCTGCACCGCTTTCCGCATCTGAGATTCCGCCACTCCGAGTCCGTCGCGACTTGGGTCCGGTCGGAGGTTGGAAGCCTGATGATGGTCGGCCAGATCCAGGCTGCGACTGTTGTGGTTGCACGCCAGTATTAGCTCCACTGGCCAGCGCAGCCGGTCCCGTCGGAATTCCATTGGTGGCCCCATTCGCACGAGGTCCTGTGGGTGGCGTGCCTGCGGCTGGGGAAGGGGCCTGCTGGACTCCAGAAGCCGAGCGCGAAAGTGTAGCACCTCCGAGACCTCCACCGGGCGGGAGTGCCGCAATCGGTGTAGCTGCGCTCATCGGCATGTTGTTGCGTCGGTACGCAAAGTTGAAGCCTTGACTCTTGGTCTCTGCACTGACGCGTCCATCACGGACTTCGAGCACGAGTTTTCCGTATGCGGCGTCAGGAAGATTCCAGTTCCAGGTGTTCTTCCATGCCGGTTCCTCCGATGCGGCACCGGTTGCAGTGGCCAGAGAAGGAACTCGATTTGTGACTGCGAGGGCATTGTTCAGAAGCACCCGTTGCTTGTCGTCGATGACTGCATCGACCTGGCTCTTCACAGCGTCCCAAATCTCGCCAAATGCAGACTTGGCGTGGATGAGCTTGTTTCGGTAGTTCTCAAAGTCGTGCTGCACCGAGAATTCGTTGTAAGAGACTCCATAGCGGAAGTGAAGACCGGCCGAGATGGTAAGATCCGCTTTCAGGGCCAGAGCCAACTGTGCGAGCAAGCCATCACGTCCGGGTGAGGCGTGCGTGATGAGAAGACGTGTTTCTGTCGGATCAAATACCTGCACGTCGAAAAAGAGGGCTCAGTGTCAGCATTGGCAGCGATCATGTGGGAGCTGGCGAAGGGGGGGCTGGCCGTACCTTTTGCGCTGTGTCGACCAATTCTCCGATCTGCAACATGGTGGTCCACATGGTACCCTGACCTCCGGCAATGGTGGCAGCGCCCTCTCCATTGTCGAAAAGCTTGTGGAGCACGACGGCGCCTCCGAGACCGAACAGACGGAGACGCACCCCGCCCACCTCGATGGCGCGAGTGGAGGCCTCGTCGAGGATATGCAGGTTGTGGACGGCATATTCGCCGGTGCGGAAGCGCTCGAGGACTGCGACATCTTCGCAGGCGCCCCAGACGGTAAAGACGGGGACATTGAGCCTGAGTTTGCCGTTGAGGAGGGAAGGGAACTCGGAGAAGAGCGGGTCAGGGTGGTTCTGGATGGCCTCTCGGAGGGCGGCGGCGGTGGGCTGAGCTTGACCACCAGGGACACCTGATGGTTTGGCCGTCGAGTCTGGACCAGGTTGAGACGCCTGCGCCACGCCGCTGCCTCCCAAGCCGAGGGAGGTGCGGATGGCAGGGGTGATCAGACTGGAGTACTGGACCAGATGGCGCAGGGTGCGATCACCCATGCGGTCGAGAGAAGCCGCCTCGTAGAAGCCAAAGTCACCGGTGTGGATGATGGCTTGGGCATTGCTCTCTTCTGCCAGGGTGTTGAGGCTGGAGAGTGCGCCGCGGACATCGGCGACGCAGAGAATGCGACCAAAGGAGCCGGAGATGATGTAAGGCGGTTGTTGTTGGAGAGCCGCGGTGGAGGGACTGACGGACGGAGCTGGGCCTGCGCTGGTAGCCGAGCTGGGTGGGCCTGTAGTCCGTCGGTTGGGGTTGTTGACTGAGAGGTGGCTGGCAGCAGAAGGAGAGCGGCCGAGCGGGCCACCTGGTCGTTGCTGCTGCTGGCCCTGCACGGATCCATAGGAAGGACCGGAAGCTGGGGGTTGAAGGGAAGCACTGGGATTGGTGATAGCTGCTGATGCTGGTGCTGCTGCCGGGGTATTGGATGAGGAAGGGTTGTTGTTGTTGTTGTTGTTGTTGTTGGCAGGAGCTGAGGCAGAGGTGCCAAAGGTGGCTGTGGAGAGTGCTGCAGGGGATGGTCCGGTGGAGACCAGGGTGGGAGCTGGAGCTGGAGCGCCCGACGTGGGTTGAGGCCCAGCTGAGGAAGGTCGTGGAGAGGCCATGTCGGTCCCGTTGTCAGAGGTTGGTGCAGGAGTGGTGGATGATGATGGGATGGGCAGGTTGACGATGGCGAGAGGCTGCTGAGCTGGAGCTGGAGCTGGAGCTGGTGCTGGAGCTGATGCCGGGGGTGTGGGAGAGCGAGGAGGAGGAGGAGAAGTGAAGGAGCTGAGGTCGGGGATGGAGTTGGAAGGGGTGATGACGGTGGTCGAGGTGGACGAGGTTGACTGTGACCTTGTGCTCGGCCTGATGGGCCGGGTCAAACGTTTTGCCTTGGCTGCAAGTATTGTATGGTTTGCCGCGGGGCGCGCGCTTGGTTTGCCTTTGCGCTTTGGTGCAGGTTTGTCGGAGCTGCTTTCGAAGACGCTCTTGCTTCACTCTGTTCGCGCTGCTGCACTGGGATTGGCGAGAGAGACGGAGAGAGAGAGAAGACTGGGCAGGCAGCTGCTCCCCTTGCTCATAGGTTGGTTGTGTTCACGGGCGAGCTCTATCATCAACAAGGTGCGCGCTATCCAACAGCCATTCCATCTCATTCTCAAAACGAGAGAAAGGGTGGAAGATGTTGTCGAGCCGACAACTGGGCAAAGTGTGAGTCTCTCTCTCATCAGAGACAATTCTCAGAATCCACAGCCCATGCATGACAGGGAGGGAGGGATTCAGCAGCGCAGAAGACCAGACGATGAGCTGGCCCTGCATGTAAGGGTCTATGTTTGAGTGCGAGATGACATTGCGGATTATCTTGGTAGCTCGTGTTCTGCGAGCAGCTGGTCATTCACGTCCAGGTACATTCAGATTTGCAGTTGCGAGCGGCGAGTCCAGACGATTGGAAAAGAGGGAGAGCGACATCGGAGTGGCAGGCAGTCCAGGCACAGAGAAAGAGAGAGAGAAAGAGAAAAGGAAAAGAGATGGAGAGATGGAGAGAAGTGAGCACTTAAGTACATCAGTCACGCTCAATGCTCAAAAGGAGGGAATTACATACCATGTTTGGGATCCCATTCCGTATTTGGAAGAGTCGCGAGCAGTTTGGACATCGCATCTGGCCTTCCATGACATGGATCTGTGGAATGGAAGAGGCGCATTGAGCTACCATAGGCTGAGCGGGGCAACCGGGGCAGGAAACAGGACTGACCTCGAGCAGGACATGATGTAATGCTTTGAGCAGACCAGCGTCGAGCATGGGATCGTTGAAGTCTGGTTCTTGCTCGGACAAAGAGCTGTCGCCCAGCGTCCTTGCGGTGGCCACCAGGGCAGGCCAGTCGAGTTTGGGGAGGAGGCCGCGGAGGAAGTCCTCCTCGAGATCGACTTCGGCTACCTCGATGGAGACATTCTCGAGCTGGAGGGGAAAGTTGTTGGAGGTGGATGCGCATGCTTTGGCATGGCATGCCAGGAGGTTGTGAGTGAGCAGGCGCATTCTCTTCCCCTTCCTCTGCCTTGAGGCGATGTGATGTTATTGTTGCTCGTCGATGATGCTGCTTCAATAATCCAAGATGAGCCTCAGCGTTCTCCGATTTTTCCCAGCTTTTTTGGTGGATTTTCCCTGGTAAAATTCGAGTTTGAGGAAATTCCTTTTTCATGCCCTGTGAGGGATGATGAGCGATGATGATGGTGAGCAGCTCCACCAGCTTCACCTTAGCGACTCCTGCCTGGTAGTCTGACACACAAGACAAGATGGGTAAGAAGAAAGCAGGAAAGGGCGGTGCAGGCTACGACGACTTCTGGGACGATGATGGTGAGTGTCTCCTTCTCCCGTCCTTGCCGGGTTCAGATCAGAGCCAGTCCTTACTCAGATTGCCATCACACACACTCGCTCTCCTTCTCCTAGCCCCTGCCGAAGTCAAACCAGAAGAGCTGCCCAACGGAGGCGCAACCAAGGCCGACGTCGAAGAAGAAGACGACGACGATGTAGCAGCCGGTGGAGGAGCCGCCTCTGCCAACAAGAAGAAAAGTATGGCATCGAACCTAGGCCTCCACCTCGGCGCATCTCACATTCTTCCAGATATCAGTCAGTAGCTAATCTCCTCTTTTTTCCCTTCCCGCGTCTCTGACAGAGGATAAGAAGAAGAAACAGCAGGCGAACAAGGTACGTCGATCCCATCCATCAGCCGCGCTGGAGGGCTCGCATTCTGACATTTCCACATTCTCGATATCCGGGCTAGCAGAAGCAGCAGCAACAGCAACAGCGACAGCAGGCAGACTCTGACGACGACGAGGGGGATGCCAAGACGACGGCTGCTCCTCCTGCACAAAAAGCCGCACCTGTCACAGCCGCTCCCAAGCCCTCTGCGGAAGAGCCACCAGCCGCTGCCGACGATGACGACGATGCCGACGACGATGGCGCTGCAGGGGGCGGGGGAGGCGCTGCAGACAAAAAGAAGAAGAAGAAGAAAAAGAAAGCCGGTGACAAGGTGAGTGAAACTGCCCAAGTCTCCTTCAGGATCCACATTCGTCCAGCTCACCATCCTGCGGTGCTACTGTTCTTCAATTTGCCTCCTCCAGGCTGAGCCTGCGCCCGCAGCAGCTGCGCCCAAAAAGGCACCTAATGCAGCAGTTGCAGCCTTACAGGCACGTCTGGCCGCCCAAAAGGCCGCCGAGGAGGAAGCCAAGCGCAAAGAAGAGGAGGAGCGAAAGCGAATCGAGGAAATTGAGCGAGCGGAACGGGAGGCAGAGGAAAAGAAGGAGGCCGAGCGACTCCGAAAGAAGGAAAAGGAAAAGGCCAAACGAGAGCAGCTCAAGAAGGAGGGCAAACTGCTCACTCCCAAACAAAAGGCCGAAAAGGCTGCTGCCGAAGCCCGGCTGCAGGCCATGCTGCGCGCAGGTCAGATCAAAGTCGAGGGTCTGGAACAACGAGGCGAGGGCGAAGGTTCGGCCGCCACCGATGCCGCCGCTGCCCCAGCCAAAAAGAAGGTCGTCTACGACAGCAAGAAGAAGAAGAAAGGTCCCACTCAGCAACAGTTCAAGGAAGAGCCCGCCTCTCCTGCTGCCGATGCTCCTTCCAAAGCCTCGGAAGAAGTTTCTGCCCCTGCAGACTCGAAAGCTGAGGATGTCTCGGCTGCTGCACCATCAGCAGAAACCAACGGGGTTCATGCCGCAGATGCCGCAGCCGAGAGCGATGAGGATGTCAAGGAGGACTGGGATGCTTCTTCGCAGGAAGATGAGGCGGACGATGTCAAAGATGACTGGGACGCAGAATCTGAGGAGGACGAAGGCGACCAGAAGAAACCGGCCCCGGCTCGTGCGAATGGAGGCGATAAGCCCGCCGCTTCAAGCAAAGCGAAGACTGTTGACTCTACCCAGCGAGGCTCAGTACCAGCGAAGACGAATGGAGCGAAGCAACGTAAGTTATCTTGTTGGGCTGAACGTCACTGCATTCCAGCTGACTTAAGTCGTGATAACACAGCGAGCGGAAAGCAAACAGCATCCGAGAGTGATGGCGACGATGACGACGACGACGATGACGACGACGATTCAGATGATGACTCTGACGATGATTCAGATGACAGTGACGATCAGCTGACTTCCACCCAGAAAATAGCTGAGAAGCGGAAGGCAGAGGCCGCCGCGCGTCGCAAGGAGCGGACCGAACAAGCGTTGGCGGCCCGTAGCAAAGACAACCTTCGCAGCCCCATTTGCTGCATTCTAGGTCACGTCGATACCGGAAAGACAAAGTTGCTCGACAAGATTCGTCAAACCAATGTTCAGGAGGGCGAAGCCGGAGGTATTACTCAGCAGATCGGTGCCACATACTTCCCTGTCGAAGTCATCCAGCAAAAGACGGCTCCCGTCAACAAGGACGGCTCCTTTGAAATCAAAGTTCCCGGTCTGCTGGTCATCGACACCCCCGGACACGAATCTTTCACGAATCTGCGAACGCGAGGCAGCAGTCTCTGTAACATCGCCATTTTGGTGGTCGACATCATGCACGGCCTGGAGCAACAGACGATTGAGTCGATCCGCCTCCTTCGTGACAAGAAGACCCCTTTCATCGTCGCCCTGAACAAGGTCGATCGTCTGTATGGTTGGAAGGCTATCCCTGACAACGGATTCCAAGACAGTCTGGCTGCGCAACCAAAGCCGACCCAGAATGAGTTCCACGAGCGAGCTCAGAAGGTCATGGTTGCCTTTGCCGAGCAGGGTCTGAACGCCAAGCTCTACTACGACAACAAGAACTTCAGCAAATATGTGTCCTTGGTTCCAACATCCGCTCACACTGGTGAAGGTATTCCCGACATGCTTCAACTACTGGTCACTTTGACGCAAACCAGGATGAGCGAGCGACTCATGTACCTGTCGGAGCTCGAATGTACAGTTCTCGAGGTGAAGGTGATCGAGGGTCTTGGTACCACCATCGACGTCGTGCTCTCCAACGGTGTCCTTCGAGAGGGAGACAAGATCGTCATTTGCGGACTTAACGACGCCATCGTCACCCATGTTCGTGCGCTCCTAACTCCTCAACCACTTAAAGAAATGCGAGTGAAGGGTGCTTATGTGCACCACAAGGAGGTGAAAGCCGCCCTCGGTGTCAAGATTGTGGCTCCGGACCTCGAGAAGGCCGTTTCTGGTTCGCGTCTCCTTCTGTGTGGTGAAGACGACGACGAGGAGCAGCTGAGGAAGGACGTCATGTCGGATCTCACAAACCTGCTGGACTCCGTCGACAAGCTCGGTAAAGGTGTCTCGGTCCAGGCATCTACTCTTGGTTCATTGGAAGCCTTGCTCGAATTCTTGCGTGTCAGCAAAATTCCTGTGAATGCCGTCAATATTGGCCCGGTCTACAAGAAGGATGTCGTCCGATGCTCCACCATGCTGGAGAAGGCGCCAGAGTTCGCATGCATGCTCTGCTTCGATGTCGCCGTGGACAAGGAAGCGGAGGCATTGGCGGAATCGCTCGGCATCAAGGTGTTCAAGGCGAACATCATTTACCACCTGTTCGATGCCTTTACAGCCTACAGCAAGGAAGTGAAGGAGGCCAAGGCCAAGGATGCCGCAAGTGTTGCAGTGTGGCCCTGCTCCCTCAAAATCCTCAAGCCTTTCGCCACCAGAGATCCCATCATTTTGGGATGTGATATCAACGAGGGCTCCTTGAGGATAGGCACACCGCTGTGCGTTGTTAAAGTTGATCCGACCACGAAGAAGAGGGTATGTGGCAGCATGAGTTGCTTGCGTGCCGGAGTCAGAAGAACCAGCTCACCTGGTTCTTGTTTTTGTGATACAGAATGTAGTATCACTCGGCAAAGTGACATCGCTTGAGTAAGTATAGCTTGGTATTGGAGTTCTTGTGTTCTTACTTCGATGTTGTTGACGATCCTCTTCATTCTGACAGGATCAATCACAAGCCGAAAGATGTCGTGTACAAGAAGGATGTGGGTGCTGGTGTGGCGGTGCGGATTGAACACGCCGTGTACGAGAGTGCGAAGACATACGGAAGGGTGAGCGACCTCTGCTGCTGTCTTATTGTGCAGATTCATTCAGCATCTAGCTGACAAATCCTTTGTCCTCAGCACTTTGATGACAGTGACGAGGTGATTTCAATGATCAGTAGGAACTCCATTGACGCTCTGAAGTGAGTCTGAAAATGTGATGTCGAAGTCTGATCTCGCAAACTGACGTTCGCCTTTTTGCCTCTGATAGGGAGAACTTCTGGGACGAGATCTCGAACGATGAGAAGCGTCTCATGAAGAGATTCAAGGCGTTGCTGGATATTCCTTGAAAGTTTCATGTATGCTCTCTCTTGTTCGCCTTCATGCCCCAGTAATCTGATTCTCCGGCATAGCCTTTAGTTTGCTCATGACTTGATGCGCAGGGCCTGACTTCCACTTTCAACAGATCGCGAGGGGCCATATTCTTTTACTTTTTGTGATCTGGCTCGGCGTCGGCTCCATGGGAAGCGGTCAGGACAACTTCTGCACGCCGTTCCAGCTCAGTCCGCCATCGTTTCGGAATTGGCCAGCTTGTGAGAAAATCCGCCCCGCTGAATGGGTAGATGCTAACGCAGAGGAGAAGTTGTCAAGGAGATGTTTTATATGGTCATGCCTTTTGCTCCTGAAAGTGCGTTATGAGAGCATCCCACTCACCCCAACATCATCCTCAAGTTCGTTCCGCGGTCATCGTTTGAGTAAGGTTGCTCCTCCGGGAGGCAATGGACGACGGCCCCACGAGCTTTCGAACCAAGGCCACGATCTTGAGCGTTAGGGGAATGGGGCAGAGGCACCCAGAAGAAATTGACGCCCAGAGGTAGGACAGTCGCTGATGATGTTTGGGGTATTTGCTCTGCCGTGTCTCCATTTGACGAGGATCGCTCGATTCGTTTGAGTGCCCTCAGAGCGGTTCTGCGCCGTGCTACGTCAATGCTCACGTCACCTTTGGCTAGAGTGAGCAGCGTTGTGATTGCTAGCGCTGTAGCAGGTCGCAGGTAAGCATCAGCCGTCACCAGAAGCAATATATCTGGAAGAGGTGCCTCACCAGCACATATCAGGGAGATGATGGCTCCGAAGAAGATGACGACCACGATTCGCAAGGAAGGCTGATGTAAAGCGGAGTTGTAGTGCCTTCCCTCTACTGTTGGAGGACCAGAGGGATGAAGCCATGCACCTAGCTCAAAGACGGTGGAGATCAGTAGCGGCCGCATCGACTGGTGTCTGGACAAACTCCTTCGACATACCTATGACAAAGCCCCATCCGTATCGAGTCCACGGACCTCCGATCCACGTCCATCTATGACTCCACCACAGGCGATGTACGGTAGGGTCCCTTCGGGCGAATTCCCATAATATGCGTGCTTGTGTCCATGCTAGGGGGCAAAGTGGGCCGAGAGCGGACGCAAGAAGAAGGGGGCCCACCGTCGTCGTTGATAAAAATGCGCGGATCGTGCCTGGCGCCGTGACATCTGCGTTGAACTGTGTGCATGCGCAGGGAAGAATTAGCACAGATAGAAAGACGCGAAGGCAGGGTGGTTTCCAGCATACTGACCCAGACACAGTGATGATCTAGGCCTGGTCGACACGTCTGACATGTTCCGCAATGGCGGGTCCTGTTGGTGACATGGAAGGAGCTTTAGATTGTAGATTTCAGGCATGCTCGAGACCTCTTACCTTGGCGGCTTCCATCGCCCATTGCACGAGTCTCTCCAGCATCGCAGTGGGCTTCCCTTCTCATCGCATTCGTAAATGACTCTCTTCTCCTGCACTGCGGGCGGAGGATGTTGAGGATGCTGAGGAGGGGCTTTTCCAACTATCTTTCGAGCCAGCCGTGACTGAAAGTCGTCCGCTTTTGTACCTGGGGAGCCGAGGTACACATACGCATACTGCAGTATTGTCAGCATGAACAGGCCGTGTATCCAGCATGACCAAAGTGCTGTGATCACAAACGTAGAGGTGAGCGACTTCGAGCCATTTGCCGACTTGGTTGTGACGAAGATATCTACCAGTGATCAGGCCGAAAGCGTTCTGATCTCGGTGCAAGTACCGCCCTGTAGCAGTCGGAAGAGCATCACAGAGGAGGGAACAGCGCAGAGGCGCATGCGAACAACTTGTGAGCTTCTCGCAGCAGTCGACCTGGGAGGCCTGTCCCTTCGGACTGGTGTCATCCTGCTCACAAGTGTATTCTATGACGACGAGATGATATGCATAGGCAACATAACCAAGGAGGAGCAGAGGAACAATGGTGCCTAGGGCTCGATTTGCAGTAGCCTGACTTGACCCGCGACCACCTGCCTGCTGACTAGCTGGGTCGGATGCCATTGAGATACGAGCCGTTTGAGGAACAAGGTGATGGTCGCGCAGCAGAATGATTCAATAATGGATTCATTCCTCACGATCAAGCAACAAAGCAGACAAAAGTTGGACAACGTAAGATTGATACATTTCTGGCCAGGGAGATTGATACATTTCTGGCCAGGGTATACATAAAGAGGAAGCTGCTACACAACATCTATGGGTCCAACACCGCCTGCAACTGTTGCGCATATCTGTGCGGCATGTGTCGGGCCAGGAAACCAGTTCGGAACTCGATCTGTCCAAACACATCGTGGCGTTTGCCATTGCCACGGCCTTTGCTGTCTCGGAGATGGAACAGTCGTTGCCCGCCTTCAAAGGATCGGTGCATGGTGGGACGGAGCAGATCCCCGTCCTCAAAGGTGATCAAAACGTCGCCAGGAGGGTACAGCTCGACATGGCGCATGTTCGCCTCGAGAGTCCTACGAAGGCTCCAGAACACCTCCTCCGTCCGCCTGCGGGCCGCAAGTTCTTCCTCAGTTGACGGGAAGCGGGCCTGCGAAGCGCGACCGATGAAAGAAGCCGCCGTGTTGTAGACAGACTGCGCATTGTACGTGCTCGAAGTGGTCCAGTCGAAAGTAGGCTGGGGAGGGCCGCTATTATTGGCTGGGGCGCCTTGTCTAGGTGTAGAGGCGATATGGGCAAAAGCCTGCTTGATCAGGTTTGTGATGTCGAAAGGTGGACTGTCGGGATCCCGTCGATGCTGTTCGGTCGTGTCATCCTCTTCTGCATCCTCCTCCTCGTCACCTTCACCGATTTCAGTGCTGTTAGAGCTCATACTCGGAGCCACAGACTCCCCGCGGTCTGTAAGTGCGTCAGCAGCATCGCTGGCGACAGCAGCTGCAGCATCATCGACTTCCTCCAACGAATTCTGCTGTCCCTCCTCCGCGGTTCCACGACGCGTCTTTCGACGAGAAGACCGCCCCTTTCTCCTCCTGCGTTGGGGTGCCGCCGGTTGGCTGATGCGCTCTTCGTACGCCAGCCAGGCGCACGCGTTGCGGATGTCGAGGACGTGGCCGAGACTGAAACGGCAGACGATATCCCAAGAGTGGGCCCATGAAGAGATGAAGGGTACGCAACGCCGTCCCAGCGGAGCTGACATCACGCAGGGCACCCCAAAGCAGTATGCGTGTACTTTGCGACCAGCGGGGAGACCAGACGCGTCGCTGGTACGTCCACGCACGATTGATGTCTTGTTATCGGGGACGCCGACCCAAAGCAAAGCGAGGAGAGCGGCCAGGCCAGCACCCAACGAATGCCCGGTGATGTCGAGATCATATTCTTGATTCTGTGCCAGCGCTCTTGCAACAGCGCGATGGACAGGCGCCTCGCGCGAACCTCCAACAGACAAGGCGGTGTGGTACATGCCCTCGTGAACCATGTACGCGTTGTCATCGTCATGATGTTGGCCGTTTGAAGGAGCGCCGTCAGGCAAGTCCTCACCGCTCGGCGGTCTGGGCTTGGAGAGTCGAACATCCATGTTCTCAAAGGGGACAGCGTCACACGTGAGATCGGCAGCCACATCTCCAAAGCTGAGCGTACCACGAAGCACGAGGACGACCTTCTTGGCGGCATGATCGGTGACCACGTAGAACTTTGGGCGACTGGGAACCGGCCGGCCGGTGGGGTTGTACGCCGTCGAGGTGTATTGACCAGCCTCGGCTGTGTCTCGTCGCGTTCCTGCCATCTGATGGAAGATGTCATCATCGTGCTTGCCAGAAATTAGATCGATGAGCGAGTATGCTGCAGGTGGGCGCTGATCATGGTCGAGGACATTGAAGGAGGGCGTCGCGTCGCCGCTTGCCGGTTGCGATGAGGGTCCAGATCTTGGAGTGACAAAGCCAGGGGTGGGGTGGTCGCGTTCAACGGCGGTGGATCCGTAGATGTCTTCCGGTTCGAGGACAAACTTGACGCGGTCGGAACCATCTGCCTCAGGTCTCCATGCACCGGGAATCAGACCTGATGCTTCTGCCTCTGCATATGTTTCTCTGAGATCCAGAGCAGCCGCACCTGCGAGAAAGTCTTCCTCATCGTGCTTCAGCTCTGTGTCGTGATCCTGAGGCGGCGAGGGATCGACTTCGGGAGGAGGCGCGACACCGGCGGCGGCAGCCGTCGTATCCTGCTCATCAGCGCGGGCTGGGCGGGGAATGTCGACTCCGAGATATCGGAGAGCCATCCCGCCGTAGATACCAAGGACGAGGCGACTGTATCTTCCAAAGCCAAGGAGGGTCTGAGCGGGCGTGAGAGGCTGGTCATCAGGGTTGTCAGAAATCTCTTTGGTGACAGTCAAGGGGGGTTGAGCAACGGATGGCGCAGCAGACGCGTTGCTGTGCCCGATCTCGGCAGTGATGATATCGCCTCCATCACCATCGATCCGGGTCTCTGACGTGATGCGTGGTTTGTTGTCGATAGGCGCGGATCCAGGCGCTTGCGCGTTTGCCGTTTGCCGTTCTTGGAGATCCGCGGTCTTGAGCGTTTTGACTTCGGCGCTGATCTTGTCGATATCGATCTCATCGAGCCCGGAGAGGACGCGTTGTTCGTGCATGGGGCGGGTGACCAGTTGAATGCTGACCCAGGCAGTAAGGGCGCGCGTGATTTGTATGATCGAGTATTGAGGGATGCCGCCAGGAGGCAGACTTTCGTCGACGTGGTTCCAATTTCTTTGAACAAGACGGGAAAACGAGGCGAGAGAGCGAGCGAGTTCGCTGCTGATGGCAGAGTTGATGGAGGTCAAGCCGGTGGTGGCGGCGCCGAGGGCGGCGGCGGTGATGTTGCCACTGAGGTCGACGGCACCGAGGGCGAGCATGCTGACGCCGTCAAAGACGGAGCCGACGAGGGTGTGCATGCTTCTTGCTGCAGTGCCATCCTGATCGGCGGACGCGAGGTCGTAGGCATAGGCGGGGAGAGAGAGGGAGAACTGGGTGGCCTTCTTAGCGATTTCGAGACCGGTGCTTGTGAAGAACTTTGCGGTGGAGAATCCGGCCGAGGTGGCGGCGGTGGCGAGCGAGAGCCCTTGGCTTCCGGTATCGAGCAGCTGGGACCACGAGTAGCCTCGACTGGGAGGCGGCTGCGGATCGGCAGCACGAGAGGCTCGCGCGGGGCCCGTGTGGGTGTAAGTGTCGGTCATCTGTTCGTCCTGGATGCCAGAAGTCTCACTGGAATTTCGTGTGGCGACGATCAATTGCCAATCCTTGCAAAAGATCCAGCAGCAGACAGAGAGAGAACTCACAGACTGTGGGTATAAATGGACGCGGCAGACACGATGATGTGAGTCTGGAGTAGGGGTTTGCGTGAGAAGATGGGAAGATGGGGTGGACTTTATACCCTTCCGAGTTTGGCTGGCTCCGTAATAATCGCTTCCAAGGAGGCGAGCGGCTTTGACACGTCAGATTGTTGACACGCGGCGGAAGGGTCTGGCAAAAGCGCAGCAAAGGTTCGTGTTGGTCACAGCGCAGTGAGCACTGAGCACCAGCAGGGGGGTGGGGGGTTGGACGGGTTTCGTTGGGAGAAAGGGTTCGCTTTGGCACATGAATATGTCAAAAGCTGAGTCGTTGGATTAGAAGACGTCACTTTGTTCTCTTACTGTACTCCTCGCCCATCGGGCTTCATCTTGCCCCGCATCTCATGGTCTCAATTAAACTCAACAGTTTCCCACGCCACCCTCATCTCCCTTTCCGCTCTCATGTCCGGCGTGGCTGCAAGGCAGGCTGCAAGGCAGGCAGAGGCAGGCAGGCAAGCAAGCAAGTGGTGGGGAATCATTTTGTGACATTTCCAGTTCTGATCTACTTGTATGCAGTCATACCAGCAATGTGGCATCCAAATCACATCACATCTCTCTCTCTCTACAGAGGGTGCGGCGACATTCAGGCCGCAGTAGTAGAGTTGCGCTCGACCTTGATCTCGAGCACAGCTCTGCGAACCCATCGGCGCCGGCGTGTGTATCGGCCCCGGCTGCTCTTGCCGCTCATCTTGTCCCACAGATTGTCACCGTAGCTCCAGCCTTCCTCATCCACGTCCAGCTGCGGCTGCTCTCCTCGGCTGTATCCCCATCCGGCAGCACCACCAGAGCTGGCAGAAGCCGATGTCGGTGTAGCTCCGCCCCCCTCTGCATCCGATCCAAGGGTGGGGGATCGGATCAAGCTCGCATCGCTGGGCAGGCTCGTCGTTCCTGGAGGCTGGTAGCCTATCGATCCAACATAGCCAGCCCCAGCCACAGTCCATTCTGGATCCAGCCACTTCCAAGTCACTGTCCGCTTGGTGGAACCTGCCGATCCTGCCTCCTTCCCGTCTGCAGCCGTGGTGGTAACCTTGGGCGGAGGCAGCGAGAAGGACGATGGTGGAGACACCGCATTGTGGTGCTCGTCAGACCTGTGCATTAGAGTTGCTCAAATTTCAGCTTCTGACTGCCATGTATGCAGCTTCAAACAGTGTTCCAGCATTGACTCACCAGCTGGGGCGCTCTTGAGGCAAAAGAGCAGAAGTCCAGTCGAGACCCATCCACCAGCGCTGGTTCTCGTACACCGAAAATTCGTACACCACATCCTCGTGCTTGACCGAGTTGGCATCCGCCGTGCTGCCCTTCTTGCCGCCCTTGACAAGATCGGGTATCAATGAGCTTGTGAACACGCTCTCGCCCGTCGTGGCATCAAACGTGCTCTCGTGACCGCGTCCAAATGCTGCCAACGGTCCCTTTTCACCTGAGAGCAGACGGACAAAGCCGAGTACGATGCGGCGGAGCAGCGCACTGCGCCAGAGAACGGAGCGGACCAGAGCCGCCCAGGGTGCGCACCACGTCAGAGCCACAATTCCGATCAACAGGAGCGAAGACTGCAGTGTGAGCGATCCGATTGGGAACGGGGGGAACAGCTGAAAGGACAGTCGGGACGGCACGTAGCGCACCGACAGCGATCGGGTGACCCTGGATAGGAGGTGAGTGCCGCGAATGACGTGAGGCTGCACATGAGCGTTGTACAAAAGCTTTCCCTTGGCAAGGTGAGGCTCCGAAGAGAGCCGGACAAGCTGGTCTTGAAGACCGGGCACCTTCTGCAGCACCTTGGCTGATCCATGATGGTAGGCGGAAGAGAGGTGTGCAACGGCTGACGACTGAGCCTTGGTGAAGTACGACCAAGGGAGCGCAGCGTCGAGCTGAATGGTAGGGAGTCCCAAGTCGGCCCAAGGGAAGTAGCAAGCCAGGTAGGCAGGGTAAGTCGTGAGCAGGAAGATCACCAGCCGCTTCGTCCTGGTTGGGTTGTCGGACCAGCTGACCAAGCTGATGACGGGCGTGATCAGGTGCGATCGCAGAGAGCTCGCAAAGTCGGCAATGTCGTCGAGCTGGGTGACGAGTGCGTTGAGCTTGGCAGCGTCTGTCTCCCTGGCACCGCCCAAGGAAGAAGGGGTGGAACGAGCAGACGGTCGCAAGCTGGCGAGCCAGGCATAGGTGACGTAGCTGAGAACGAGGACTTGGGGGGCATAGCGAAGCAGCGGGTATGCAGTGATGATGGTGAGGGCATATCCTACAACCAGTAAGAAGGAGTGATGGGGGTATGGAGTCGACCACGTTGCGAGCAGCAGGAAAGCATGCGTGACCCGGATCAAAGGAGCAAACGAGACGAGCACGCGAAGGATCGCGGGTGGCAGCCGATGTATGAAGTCGGCAGAGGACAGCGGCCCAGAAGCAGCTGCTGCGGGCCCTCGCTTGCGTGAGGACGCCATTGTTGCCGTCGCTGCCTTGTCGATGCCGCCTTGGTGGATGTGGTGTGGTGTGACCAATCAGGATGGCTATCGTCTTCCGGTGAAAGGCGGGGCTCTCGGCCTCGGCGTTTGGACAACCAACCACGCACAGTGACCGGACATCGAGCTGGAATTGCGATGCTACATAATGCTACACATGGATTAGACAGGGGAACAGTAATGGCTGGGGAGCACAGCAGGAGCTCCTCCACAACGCTGGAGACGTAACTCGAGAGTCTTTGGCTGAAGTTGGCATCGGCGAATCGTCCATCTTTCAACGGATCTCGAATCCCATCCCCGAGCCCGCATCGAACGCTGAGCTCGACACCGGACCAGGAGCCGACGACGCGTCGCTGATAGCGCGGACATCGCGTGTGTAGTCAGTGCGTCGAAGAAGGTAGGGTCGTAAATTCGCCTCGTCGATCGAAGCCTAGCAAAGAAACGCATCATAGTTTAGCATGAGCTGTGGCACGAAGATCTTTGTCTCGGCGCTCTTACCAGATGGCCCTCGCGCATGTAGGATTTGAGCACACTGGGTTGGACAATGCTGTTGGTCATAATGAAGTCGTCAGAGCCAGGCCCGATATCTTAGATTTGCGCAGGTTCTATTTGCCCACTCACAAGAGGTTACCTAATTGTCTGAGCATTTCGAAGCGATCGGCTAGTGCTGGAATGCCAAATCCTGCGATGGCATCTTGATATGCAGCCAGGTCCCTGAAAATGTCAAAACACAGTCAGAAGGCGTTGCAGGTATCCCGATCATCTGCCATCAGGATCACTCACTTGGTGAGCATGAGACCGCCGGTGGCGCTGACGGTGAACTTTTTCAAATGTTCCAACATCAGAGAATGGAATGTCACTCCGATTTCCGACAGGAAGACTTCCACATTCTTCCCGCTCAGGTTCTCTCGGGCGCTTGCCTGAATCTTGCCGAGAGCTTCAATGCATGCGATGCAAGGTTCGGTGTTCATCCGTGTGAAGGCGAAGTCGTCGTTCTTGGGATTGTAATCCGTTTTCTTCTGCGTTGCTAGTCGAGTGGACAGGTAGGATACGATATCTGAAACCCAAGAAACTGACTGAGTATGGCCTGAGCTATGACATGCAGCTGATTGGCCCAAGACACCTACTATCCATCACTTTCTGCAGAATTTCGTCGCACTTGGTTTCCACTCGGGTGGCATGCCCGCTGTTGAAAATGATCATTTCACGTCGAGTGGTGACACTCGATGCAGCCAAAGGCAGCACTGCGATGTTGACATATTGCGACCAAAGCTCAGCGAACAGACCAGCTTGACGGATGACCACCAGAGACGTGTTGATGTCCGGCAGCTGAACGGATTTTAAGTCTTGCGTGCTGGCCAGCATAGAGGCGGCGTCGAGTGCCGTGTCCATGTAGGTCTTGTAGAAGGCCTCCGCCAGCACCTTGAAGAGCGCAAACACATGTTTTGGTCTGTTGCATGAAAGATGGGCTCGCAATTCAGAACTCCAATGTCGTATTCTCGATGGGGCAGCTATTGATACTCACACATCTGCCTGCGCGCTGAGTTCTACACAACGGCCGATGGCTTCTGCGTGCCACCTCAGCAACCGCTCGGCCACGTCTAGGCTCAGAAGATCCTCGCCAGCGCTATTGGCAGTCGCCGCGGCAGTGTCATGCGAGCCACCCTCAGCAGCGGTCGGGAGCCCGTGACCTACGGGGCTAATTGGAGAAGCCACAGTATCCGGTGTTTCTGTCCGCGAAGTTGCTGTGCCTGGTGGGCTCACGATACTGCTTCCCGTTGAGGCGGCCGAGGCGGTAGCCGTCCCACGCGCACGGTCGACGAACCCAGAAAACTTGGCGAATGCGGACGTTTTAGCCATTGAGGCCATGCTGGTGGTCAGTGTGCCAGCAGTTGTTGCGGCCGCTGTGGTTGGCCCAGGATTAGATGCGCCACTCGCTGCGCTAGAGTTGCTATGTGCGCTCTGTGCAACGCTTGTTGACGAAGCGGCACTCGCGAGACCGGTGCGGACTCGATCGAAGAGTGTAGTTTGCTTGATCTTCGTAGCGGCGCGCTGTTCAAGAGAGACCACTTAGTTATGTGTGACTAGCCAAGCTGAAACAGCGAGGACTCACATGAGTGTTGATGATACGCGTTAGATACAATGAGTAGAGTTCCGTCAGGTTCTTGCTCTCCCGATCGATGTACTTCATGTTCTCCATGTATGGCACGAAAAGTTCTTCTACTGCTTGGTCCAGCATGGATGCCAATGGGCTGTGACTGGCACCGGCGCCTGCTGCGACACCGCTAGTGTCAGCGCCGCCCTCAGAGGAGGAAAAGTTGGTATTTGCTCTGTTTGATGCCTCCGTCGCACCGCGCACATCGTATAGCTTCAGATCGTTTACGAGCCTGAGAGCACTGCTGCGCACCATGTTCAGGGCTCGGAGGTAAGCGAGGTTCGCCGGCGTGTTGTGATGTTCTTGTGTCGGCACGCCCTCTGCAGTCCCTGGTCTGGCATCAGTCGCGGCAACGACACCAGTCAGGCCGAGCTCGGATGCCTTGCTCATCAGTACTTCGACGTAGCCTTGGACGCTTTGAGCGAAAACTCTCTGCAAGAAGGTCTGCATCACGATCACAGGGTTGGGGAAGACTGCAGTGATAATCTGTGCTTCCGTCTCGACGGTTGATCTGATCTCGTCGAAGAGAGCTGACAGCGAAGGCTCAGATTTGGGCGGGGGCGAGTCCGGGTCGGTCATCCGATGCCAGCTAGTTTTGACGAGGGTTGGAGAGACAAGAAGGTCAGATGGCGCCGCCTTCGACATGCACTCATTTCATTGCACTCACATCTGACTCTCGCTGATCTTCTCTGCCTCTTGCACCCTCGCTTTAGAAATGAAGAAGTCGTGCTGGTTAACGTATATCTGTACGCAGCTGTTACCTCCGTTGAAGGCCTGGAGGACCTTGGCGATGTGGGACATGCGCTTAGGATCAGATTCTCGATATGCTCGGTCGAAGACCTTGAGCATTTCACGCTCGAACCGCTCGCAGTACTGGTCTACCGCTTCCTGAGTCTGTAGATGGTGAAGATGGTGGGTGAGCTTGGTCATGTCTGCTGCCTAGATGCGGGCCATTGAGAAGCTTACCTTTTCTGATCCTTCAACATCGACCTCTCTGCTGATTGCCTGCAGGCGCCGAGCAATCACCGCGACCTTCATTCGGCCTTCTCTGCCTCCTTCTTTCTTGAGCTTATCGAGCTTCGCAGTGTCAGTCCTTGCGAATTGGTAGTAGTATTCGATGAGATCGTGCGCCTCGCTGGCTCTCGACTTCTGCCGGTCAATGGTCTCGAGCTGTTCTCCTATCCGCACCGCCGTTCCACCGACCTCTGAGATCCGATCCTCGAGCGCATTGAAAGCAGCGGATGCAGAAGAGAAGCTCGTCGATAGCTCCTTCAGCTTTGTGGAGTACGCATTCTCTGCGACATTGACTGAAGCCTCGAATTGTGAGATGTGGCTTTGTACGGAGTCTCTGATCTGGGTCAGGGCTTCGACGGCCGATTCGAACGTGCGGATGAAAGGCCGTGGGTTGAATGCTGTGTTGACGAGCATGGACAAGATCAGTGGCAGGTAGACAGATGAAGCAACTTTGAAGTACAAACCCAACACACTCACGGCCAGGATCAACTTTGGAACGTGCGATGGGTCGTTGGGAGAGTGACGACACAAACTCCGGCGCCTGAAAGCTACCTTGGAACGTGGAGAGCTGGCACAAATCCTCGATGGCTGGATCTTGGAATATGGCTGATGCGCGGCTGCCTCCCCTCTGATGTGAACCGAAGCCTGATGCGGAGGAAGAGGATGCTGCTCCATAGTTGACAGGATGAGCTCGAGCAGGTCGGGTTGCACCTTGCTCAGCGGCCGCGTTGGAAGAACTTGCAGCACTTCTGCGAGGAGAGGCGTCCATATTCCCTGCTGGTTGTTGCTGCCCCCCTGCGGCCGTCGTGACTTGAGCACTGGAAGTTGAGTGCAGTGTGGATGTCGTGACAGCAGGGTTGGTGGACTGAAATCGTCTGAGCGCAGATGCCCGCGATATCCGAAGACGTAAAGCGCGGTGCAGGGGTCTATAGTGAATGAGACTGGGCGTTGTCTAGCGGCGTGCACAGTCCATATTACACTCGATGGCGCTCTGGAGCACATATAGCGGGCGATCGTCCAGAGTATATGTAAATTGAGATTGTATAGCGGGGATTAACCTAGTTGACGTGAGCAAACATAGTAAAATCACACTTTTCGGGTTTGGAGATT
>LAXH01000121.1:33756-44795 GCA_001006505.1 Tilletia horrida | reverse complement strand
CCCCCCTTCCTCCTCGGGTCCACGGTCAAGTCTGGTGTCTTTCGTACATAGAGCGCGTCGACATCCCAACGTAGCGCCTTCCTTAACGCGTCGTGGCGGTGCATCCCTCTCTTCTCCGCTTGAGCTCCCAAGTGCATAATCGATAGGTACGTGTGCGCGTCTCCATCACGTAGTCTCGACGTCGGCACCTGACGCGTCTTTCCCCAATACTTCCTCAGACCCAGCCATGTCGCAGGGTGACCTTGCAGTCAACCCTGCCCAAGCCCACCACGGCCCTGCAAACGGCAATGCATCGGCTCCCATGGCCAACGGAAGCCATGGCATGCCCCAACATCCAGGTGCTCACCCCAGCCATCCGTTCGCAAACATCACAAAAGAGCGCATCCAAGCTCTCGTCTCCCGCATGTCCGAACTCAAGAATGCAGGTGCAACACCAGAGAACAATCCAGAGCTCGTCCAGATCATTCGCACCATGCAAGTCATCCAGAGCATGTCCAAAGGTAGGTCGAGGCTTCTCTGACTGCTGGCGCATATGTCTGTATCCCCTCAAGCTCATCCTTTCCGAATGCTAACTGCAGCACGACAAAACATGGCAAATCAAGCGGTTGCCAACGGGGTCTCTGCTGACCAAAAGCCTATGGGCATGAACAGCCAAGCTCCTGAGCTCCTCCAGCAGCAACAGATTGCCATCGAAAGGCTCAAATCCGGCGTCAAATCGGAACCGACCCCCTTCCGGCCCGAGCAGCTGCAGACCTTGCAGTCCCAGATCCTTGCTTTCAAAATGCTCTCTCACAACCAGCCGCTTCCGGAACACATCCAGCGAGTCATCTATGCACCCCTCCATGGCAGTGCCAAGAAGGAACCCACCGACCCCACTCTGCCACAGCTAAGAGACATCGGCGGTCCCGTTGGCAGAGTCGCAGACACAGCCATCAAGCTCCACAATGCGGTCGAGACCCTCAGCCATCCAATGGCAGGAAGCTCAAAGGACACGTCTGGAGATCCCAAGATGGAGCCCATCCACGATCCATCCAGCTCGGTGTATCCATACAATGCCTTTACGCATCCGCTCACTTATCTTTCCAGCTCTCTGACCAGCGGCGGCGACCTCATGGCATCCAGGCAGCAAAGGCTGCTCATTCCCAGTCTGATGCCAGCCGGTCTCAATCCTCATCTCCTTCTCGAAGAGAGGAATCGGATCATCAATGCTCGCATCAACCAGAGAATCCGCGAGCTGGAGTCCTTCCCCGCCAACATGTCACAGCGCGCAACGCTCCAGTCGCTCAAGGGCAAGGAGCCAGAGCTTGTCCAAGACGAGGAATACTCTCCCGGTGATAATGCCAAGCTCAAGGCTGTGATCGAGTACAAGTCTCTCAAGCTCCTCGGCCGCCAAAAGGCGCTGCGCGAGCAAATAGTAAACTCGCTCAACGAGGCGGCCACCTTGGCCCTGGACCGCACCGCATTCCGTCGCTTCAAGAAACAGACTCTGAGAGACGCCCGCATGACGGAACAGCTTGAGCGCAAGCAACGTGCCGACCGCGAAAAGCGTGTGCAGAGCAAGCATCACGAGTACCTGGCCTCCATCTGCAACCACGGCCAGAGCCTCATCGCTGCCCACCGCAACGCGCAAGCGCACTCGCAACGGATTGGCAAGTTGGTGCTCAAGCTGCATGCTGACACCGAGAAGGAGGAGCAACGCCGCATAGAGCGCATCGCCAAGGAGCGTCTGAATGCCCTGAAGGCCGACGATGAAGAAGCTTACCTCAAGCTTATCGACACGGCCAAAGATACCCGTATCGCACACTTGGTCCGACAGACCGACGCATATCTGGACAGTCTGGCTCAGGCGGTACAAGCACAGCAGAACGACGACGTCCATGCGGATGCGATAGCTGCGGAGCGCGCCGGGCTCGGTCCCCTGCCTTCTGAGATGACGGCAAACCAAGAGATTGGCGTCGCTGTGGACGAGACGATGTTCGGTGCGAGAAAGGATGCAGACATTGCAGACGACAAGGGCAAGGTCGATTACTACTCGGTTGCTCACCGCATCACGGAGCGGGTGCCCGAGCAGCCCTCGATCTTGGTGGGAGGCAAGCTAAAAGAGTACCAGCTGAAGGGACTGCAGTGGATGGTGTCGCTTTTCAACAATCGATTGAACGGAATTCTTGCAGACGAGATGGTGAGATTGAGTTGCACATGATTCTCACCGGACACGACCACTGAACATTTGTCAAAAATTTCCTGTTGATATCAGGGTCTCGGAAAGACTATTCAGACGATCTCGCTGGTCACTTTCCTGATCGAGCGCAAACGGCAGCCAGGACCATACTTGGTCATAGTGCCGCTATCTACGTTGACAAACTGGATCAACGAATTCGCGAAATGGGCCCCCAGCGTTACTGTCATTGTCTACAAAGGCTCACCTCCCGCGCGAAAGGCCCTGGCGACACAAGTCCGGATGGGCAACTTCCAGGTTGTCCTAACAACCTACGAGTACATCATCAAGGAGAAGCAAGTGCTCGGCAAGGTCAAATGGCTCCACATGATTATAGACGAGGGTCACCGTATGAAGAACACCCAGAGCAAGCTCACAGTCACCCTGACGCAGCACTACACCAGCCGATACCGTCTCTTGCTGACAGGAACGCCGCTGCAGAACAACTTGCCAGAATTGTGGGCGTTGCTCAACTTTGTATTGCCGCGCATCTTCAACTCGGTCAAGAGCTTCGACGAGTGGTTCAACACGCCCTTCGCCAACACGGGCGCAGGCGAGAACAACATGCAGCTGAACGAAGAAGAGGCGCTGCTGATCATCAAGCGTCTGCACAAGGTACTTCGACCATTCTTGCTCCGTCGTCTGAAGAAGGATGTCGAGTCCGAGCTGCCCGACAAGGTCGAGAAGGTGCTCAAGGTGCCGATGAGTCTGCTGCAGCTCAAGATGACGCAATTCATGAGGAAGCACAAGTTTATTCCTGGTGGCGACGACATAGGTCCGAACGGCAAGCCGATGCCCACGCACGGCAACAAGGGTCTGCAGAACAAGTTGATGCAGCTTCGAAAAGTGTGCAACCACCCTTACGTTTTCCCGGCCGTGGAGGATCTGTTGAATCCGATGAAGCTCACTGGTCCAGACATTTATCGCGTCTCGGGCAAGTTTGAGCTTCTGGACCGCATCTTGCCAAAGATGTTTGCTACGAAGCACAGAGTAAGTCTCAGTCGGATATGTTGATGCGGCTGGTCCATACTGACCTCCTCTTTATTCTTGCGTTGCACAACAGTGTCTCATTTTCTTCCAGATGACGCAGATCATGGACATCATGGAGGACTTCCTCAAGTTCCGTGGCTACAAGTTCCTCCGACTCGACGGTCACACCAAGCCGGACGACCGTGCAGAGATGTTGGCAAAGTTCAATGCCAAGGATTCCGAGTACTTCATCTTCATATTGTCGACGCGCGCTGGTGGTCTCGGTCTGAATTTGCAGACCGCTGATACTGTCATCATCTACGACTCTGACTGGAACCGTGAGTGATACAAATGACTGGCTCTATATTGCAATCTGACGACTGACCACCATATTTTCTTCTGGGCTACACAGCACATCAGGATTTGCAGGCTCAAGATCGTGCCCATCGTATCGGTCAGAAGATGGAAGTCCGCATTCTCCGTCTCGTTATGGAGAAGTCGATCGAAGAGACCATCTTGGCCCGTGCCCAGTTCAAGTTGGAGATCGACAGCAAGGTCATCCAGGCCGGTAAGTTCGATAATCAGGCCAGTGCGGAAGACCGTGATACCCTGCTGCGTGCCTTGCTCGAAGACACTGGAGATGACGATGAGGAAGAGCGCGGCGATCTGAACGATGACGAATTGAACGAGATTCTGGCGCGACAAGATGGCGAAAAGGAGCTGTTCGGACGCATGGACAAGGAGCGCGAAGCCAAGGAGATTGCTGACTGGAAGGCAGCCGGGAACAAGGGCAAGCCTCCGCCACGTCTCATCCAGGAAAGCGAGCTGCCACCTGTCTACCAAGGCGATGTGGACTCCAAAAACATGAAGAAGGTCGAAGAGGACTTGCCAACGGTCCGAAAGCGTACAACGGTCAACTATGACGACGGCATGACGGAGGACCAGTGGGTGCGATCGGTCGAGGCTGGTGAGAATCCGGAAGATGTTGCCAATGAGCGACGACGACGTCGTGAAGCTAAGCGTAAACGCAAGGAGAGCATGATGGACGACGAGGGCGAGAGCACACCCGAGCCTACGCCCGCGCCCGCATCAAAGGGACGTGGTCGACCACGCAAGTCGGCTACAGCTGCCGTGTCGTCGTACGATGGCTACGATGCTTCTCCCGGCGGGTCCAACCGGAAGCGCAAGCGCATCGAAGACTCACCAGTGGACTTTGGCGACTATGACGAACCCGGCGGTCGACGGTCAGGTGCTGCGACGCCCTCTGGTGGCAACAAGCGACGCAAGCCTGCCCAGTCGAATGATGAGGTTCGCTTGCGCATCCGCGACGCGATGCTCATGGTCTACAATGCGCTGCTCAGCTGCCAGGATGGAGATCGAAGACGGTCCGACGTGTTCATGGACAAGCCTGCGAAGAAGATCTACCCTGAATACTACTTGTGAGTCACGGACTACTACTGTGGTGTCTGGGTCCAAGCGCTGACATGAGTCAATGACTTTTGCGTGTGCTCAGGATCATTCAAAAGCCAATCGCCATGCGCGACATCAAGAAGAAGATTGATCAGCTGGTGTACAAGACGGCGTCTCAATGTCGGGACGACTTCCTCCTGATGTTCAACAATGCGCGCACGTTCAATGCCGACGACTCGATAGTCTTCATAGATGCCGAGGAGCTCAACAAGGTCTTTGACAAGATGTTCGCCAAAGCTGTCGTCGAGCACGATCTGGCGGAAGCCGAAGAGTTTGGAGGCAGTACTGCTGCCGGCTCTCGGGCCGAATCCAATGACGGCGACGACCATGGCGCTGATCAGCAAGACGATGACGACGACGAGGAGTACGACGAGAGCGGGGGAGGGGCTGCCTCGGCTGGTACCAGCACACCGATCACGGGATCAAAGACCAAGCTCAAGATCAAGATGCCGCGCAAGGGCGGCGCCAAAGCTGGCGGTGGAGTCAAGAACAAGGGCCGGAACGGCTCGAGCCTTGGCAAGAAGAAGTCGTCCCAGACTGTGCAGAGCGACGAGGATATGAGCGAAGACGAATGAGAAAAAAACTTGCCGTTTCGTCTGCTCCAATGAACTCGAAAGTGCGCAATCACAAGCTACCCCAGCCACGTTGAACAGCATCACCGTCCTCTCTTCACACACATTACTGTACCGCTTCCGTTCCCACCTGCCTCATGACAGTGCTTCAGTAGTCCGAGCTTTTTGTTTTTGTGTACACCTTTCCTGTTTTCAGAATGCAAACTTGGGCCTTTCTTTCCCAACTGGTGGATGCCATGAAAGCATTGCTTGGACGACCAAAGCGAAAAGCGAGGCAAAGAGGAAGCTGTGTGTATTTGCATTTGTTGCAGAGGAGCGGAGAAAGTGTGGCGACGACAGTTCGATGGAGATGCAAGGACGTGAGAATAGGAAATATACGATCCTGGGGCCTGTGGAAATGAACGTGGAAAACTGAAGGGAATGTCGAATCCAAAGAGTGTGGGTCAATTGGTGATTTTAATTTGTTTGGGGAGGCGGTTCCGTGAAGTCCATCGATATCGACGTTTGCGAAGAGCAGGAGAGAGAGGAAAGCAGTCCCAAAGAAAGAAGAAGAAGGAGAAGTGTATACTATTTTCGAAGAGATTTCGTCCTGAGAAGCGTATCAGCGGAAGGTCTCGGTTCGGCGAAGCACCGTGGCCGAAGCAGGTAGATGTCTCGCGTCAAGAGCGATCAGAGGTTGTTGCGGAGCACCAATGAAGCCCATCGCCTGGTGGTGGTGGTGTTGCTGCTGCTGATGTTGCATCATGTTCTGTTGCATCTGAGCCGCCATCATTGCACTTTGCTGCATCTGGAGCGCATGCATCGGAGAGCCGTACATCGACATCGGGTGTGGAGCGTTCATCACGTAGATGCTCGGGCTCCGGCCCAAGGCAGAGCTGCCCATCCCTACTTCATGTGGCATGTAACCAGCCACGCTGGGCGACGTAGGGCTGTGAGACAGGGCGGCCACTATTCGTTCGTGAGCTGTCAAAGAGGCAGAGGACATCGGCATCGAGATCCCAGGAGCCATCTTTTGGCGAGAAGACGAGGCGTGAAGACCGTTGTTGGGGCTGAAGGGCGTTTGTGGCGTGGCGAGTGGGACAGGGAGGACGCTGTATGTGCTGGCACGGTGCATTCCCGGCCATTCGGGAGTCGAGCTCAGACCAGCCGCTGGATGGTAAGGGCTGGCGGGAGATGGAAGAGAGGCCATCGAGACGCCTCGGGACATTTCTCCGGGGGTGGGCATCGTCGAGGAACGGTCAGGAGATCGATGCCTGATCGACGCTGGGGCAGGAGGGGAGAGCAGAGTCTGTTTTGATGAGGCGGCAGCAGTAACAGGTGATTTGATGGACTCGTGGCTGGCCATCCTGCTGATTCGGCGGTCGAGCTTGCTGCCTGCGGATGCCTCAATGAAGCTGTCTCGCAGGTTTGTGGCAGAGCTAGACCGAAGCGGGCCTTGACTGTTGCCCGGTGACAGCTTCGAGTTCCTCCGGTCTGACTCGGCGCTACGACTAGGACCTTGCAGACGAGGTCGCTGTGCTTGTAAATCGCTCTCTGGCCCTGGGACACGCGTGCGGTTCTCCTTGCGCTGCTCGGAGGGACCCAATGCCTTGGAAGCATCTCCAGCACCGTAGTCGTGTGCAAGCAGCAACGAAGCCCGAGAATCGCCTTTGGCCCTCCGCTCCCGCGCTTCCGCCAGCATGGCCTTGTTCCTCTCCAGATTCTTGCGTTGCTCGAGCTCGCGACGGCGAGTCAACTCCCGTTGCCGCACCTGAGCCTCCATGACCTGGCGTTGGTGAGCAATTTTGTTTGCTTGCAGTAGCCCCAGCGGTAAGTCTTCCTCATCGCTGTCTAGACCCACATCCTCCTCTGCAATGGCCATGTACACCAGCGAGCCTGGGAGCGCTTGCTGAAGGTTGCGCATGAGAGTCTTGTCAGCTGCAACGGACCGTGTCGATCCGGACGAAGACATGGCAGACACCGGCCGTGCAGACAGTGGCTTGTGGTCTTCGGTCGCACCGAGAGTTGGGGAACTGGGTGTAGACTCTTCCTTCGGACTAGATGGTGCCGTTGCCGAGGGAGAGAGAGCAGGTTTGATGGCAAGCCACGGCGCTGCCCGGAGCTCGCCGACCATGGAAGTACGGGCGTTGAGGATGGCCTGTTGACTGCGCTCTTCCGGAGTCCGCCATCGCCTAGGGGGAGTCCAAGTCGGCTTTGGAACACCTGCCAATGCGCAAATACGGTCGGAAAACAAGAGCACCGGCGCCTTGGCAACACCCTTCGGCACGAAACCATCGACAACACGTTCGGCGACGACGTCAACATTGCGGTCATCGATGGTGACCCAGTTTGTCATCCGCTCAGCGAAGCGGGGACGTGTTGCCCAGAGCTTAACTGGGTTCTCTGGTGTCGCAACGGCAGCACCGCCGTCGGAGCTGACGGCATCACCAGCCGTGGGAGGCTTGACAAGCGCCTCGGGCTTCACCGGCAGTCTCCGGCCCATCTCCGCCATGATCTTGTCCGGAGCTACAAGCTCACTGCCGTACTTTCGCTGGAACCATGAGATTTCAACCTCTTCAGTAATGGGAAGCCGGCGTCGCTTGAGTGACCGCATGACCTGAGCTCGCGCCAGTGCGATTCGCAATCCGCCTCGAGCCAACGATGTAGTAGAAGCATGACCCGCCAGAAGGGTTGCAGGATTTGTCGAGCGAGGGAATCGAACCTCGGTAGCTGAGAGGGCCTCGTTGTCCGATCCCTCCTTGTTCGCCGCAAGCGCAACAGCAGCCAGAGGCTGGGCAGCCGTGCTTCCAGCCACGAGGAAGTGAGGTGCCAGATGGGGGTGGATCTTGAGCAAGGTGCACGTGTACAGAGCCCGTTTGGCAGGTACGTCCAATCCTGGCTCTGGTCGCACTGATCGCGTAGACTGCATGCTCTGGTCCCCTTCCTCATCGGACGTCTCATCCCAAGCTGATCCCGAACCCTTGGCCTCATTTCCGCCCCGCTTCGCCTTGGACTGGGCAAAGGTGGAAGGGAATAGCACCGAGCCCGATGTGGGACTGATCATCTGCGGCTCGACATCCTTCGGTTGCTGCAACAGATTGCGACCTGAAACGCTCGCCAAGGATGAATCGGCCCTGCTGGAACTGAACCCGCTCTCGTCTGCCTGCTCCTCCTCTTCATCCTCGTCGGCACCATAGTCGTCCTCCGAATCATCATCATACCGAGTCTTTGTCCGACTCTGGCCGGGACGAAGACCGTGCTGAGGTCGGAACATCTTGAATCGTTCCGCATAGATGGCTTCCTGCCTGTCCAATGCACGTAGCTCCGCCTCCGTGTAGCACTTCCGCATGCTTCGCGGACTCGCACGAGCGGGACGGGCCGGTGAGGAAGGTGTCTGCGCTTTGCCGTCGAGACGTAAAGTGGCGCCGACCGATGCGATTGGTGGAAGGGTGAGGACAGTGTTCTCCGGTGAGGCAGAAAGCAGAGTCCCCGTGGTGCGTGCTGTGAATGCCAGGCTGGGACGGCCGTGTGCTGTGGTGGAGGCGTAGGTGGACTCCAAGGAGGTCTGCCTCAGACTACGACCAATTGAGGAATCCTCTACTTCCTCTTTATCCAACGCTTGTGCCGATAGCACCGCCATCATCAACTCTGACCCAAGATCGATGGAGGCCTCCGATTCTCTAGCCTTGCGATGAGTGAACGCAGATGCAGGGCTACCGTCAAAGCTTTTCTGTTCCTTGATCCCGATCGAAGCGGCTCGGATCGGGATTTGGCGTTTGGCCGACGTGAGTACCGGAGATGGGGCCAATGGCAGGGTCAGAGAGGGCATGGGAGCTCCAAGATTCCTCACTCCAAGCGCTGAAGCGGGACTCTCGACGATGGGCTTCTCGGTCAGAGAGCCGGAGATGACGCCGCTAGGTTTCTGACCGTGGCCATCCACCGTAGGCAAGTTCTGGATCGTTCCAAAGAAGTCGAGCTTGCCGCTGTCAGTGACAATGGGGTCTAAGCCCAAGAGACCGTTCCTGGGTGGTGTCGAGGTCACACTGTCACTCGAGCGAACCGTCGACGAGGAATCGTCCACCAAGTCGGGCGTGGCGGGCTCATGCGCCACACTATGGCCGGTTGTCGACCGAGTCAGGAACCGACGTTTGAAGCTGGCCTTGAAGGACGTCGGGGCCGAGCTCTCGAGAGACATCAAGGTGCCCACTGGTGACTCGGATGGATCATCCTTGACCACGCTGCCCTTCTTTGCCGCGTTGAGGTCTGGTCGCGATGGCTGCCTGGCCAGTGGGGTAGCAGTGGCCTTTGCCGAGGCGCTGACTCTTGCCTTGTGAAATTGTTCAGCAGCCGGGATGGCGGGCGAGGTCGGATAGGATGAGGCAACTGTGGACATGGACGAGGACCTGGAGGTCAATGAAGAAGTGGACTGGGAAGATGTGGTGGATTGCGACGAAGAGCCCGAGTTGTTCGCATTCGCGCGGTTGCCGATGTTGTGGAGCGACGGCAACTTGGGCACGGTAGGTGACACCCTGAGGGGATCTTTTGCTACCGGCTCCTTCGGCGCCGACGACTTTCGCGATCGAAACTGCATATATGCTTCTGGGAGGACAGGGACAGGAGGTGCCTCAGAGGAGGGGGAGAAGGCCGAATTTGATGAAGGGTTGGCGGACTCTGACTTTTGTGCTGCTTCTATGCTCTGACGAGATGTGTCGAGTGACTGCTTCTTGCGGGAGAAGGAAAGGGAACGCAGACGGCTCCTCACTGGACGCGGTAGGAGATTTGAGTCACCTTGCTGAGTTGAAGCATCCGAAGAGCAAGATGGGGATCCAGGGCTGGTTGTGAGATTCTCTCTTGAGCTTTGGGCCGAAGGAGGCAGATTCAGGAAGGAAGGATTTGGAGACGTTGCCTCTGACCCTGATGGCGATGGGCTGGTGGATGAGGATGGAGAGAGCCGCGACCGGGAGAGGCTGCGCCGGAGGGGACGTAAGAAGGACTTTGACTCCTTGATGGGGGATGAGCTGTCTGGGATGGGAACGGGTGGGACTGGGTCCGCAGTGGAAGGGGCCACACTTGTGTCGAGTTCGTCCGGCTTGGATCGTCTGAAGCTCAGGCGATTCTTGAGTGAGCGTGAGCGAGACCGAGTGTGCTGCGATGATGATGATGGTGATGATGATGTAGTATTAGCGTCTGAGGCAGCCCGGCCTTCCGAGCTCGGTTCTGTCAGTGGCTGGGCCCTCTGGGACTGTGGTGCAGGCTCGACGGAAGGGAAGGCTGTTGTGGAGACGAAGTTGGAAGACGACGATGCAGATCGCGGACCCTCTTTAGCTGAGCCTGAGCCGGATCTGTGACGGGAGGGAGGATTGGAGGTCAGATGTGAAGGGGTGATTGAGGATCCAGCGGGCCTTGGCGGTGCTCGGCCACTGTCCAAGTGGGGTCGGTCAGCCGATGGGGATGCCTCCTGGGTAGAGAAGGGAGGCCGCAGGGACGACGCCGGCGACGAAGACATGTTTGCTGTGCTGTGCTGTACTGTACTGTACTGTACTGTGCTGTACTGCAGCGAGGGCTGCAGCTGTAATGGATTGGAAGGGGAGAATCAAAGGAGTGTGTGTGTTGGTCGTGCAGGACGGAAGAGATGACAAAAGAATGTGAATGTGCGAGGGCTCTGTGTCGGGATGGCAGTTCCGCCGGGTGCAGGAGGTTGGGAGTGCTGCAGAAGCAGAAGCAGAAGCAGATGCAGAGTGTGAGTGAAACGTCGGAGACCGGGCGGTGCAGATCGCTCTGCTCAGCGGAGAGAGGAGTGAATTATTGAGCAAGGTGCGGCAAGACTGCGGACT
>LAXH01000121.1:0-33721 GCA_001006505.1 Tilletia horrida | reverse complement strand
GGGGGGAACCGGTTGAGCTGAGGGGGGAGGGAGGGAGGGAGGTCCCCAATGTCAGGGCACGGCCGGTGAAAAGGATTGCTTTTGCACACGGCAACGTTGCAGGAGGTGTGGTCGACTTGGTGTCCCTTGGCCCGCTGAGACGGTGGGGAGCGATGCGCCAGGTGAGCAGGAGTGAGTGAAGAGAAACCTTAATGCTACTAACAAAGGATGAGTGAAGGAAAGGGGGGGAAAAGCGTGGTCAGAACGACCGGCAGATGCATGAATACAACTGGCAGCCTTAGCAGCTATTCGTACTCGTACTCATACCTTGTGCGCCCAGTCTGAATCGACAGCGGTTTCCTTGATGTTATTGTGAGTCGTGGTTGAGAGAGATCTCAACCGTCTCTGCCCTCTCTCACTACTGACTGCTCTTTCTGGGTCCGTAGGCCGGGCTGGGAGGAGGAAAAGGGCGAGGGCGATGAAGAGCCGCCGCAGACTTGCTGTCAGTCAATCAATCAATCAATCAATCAATCAATCATTCGTGCAGACTCGCTCACAAACACCAGGATCTGAATACAAAGGCGGGCTGCCTTGCACATACAACTGGTCCCCTCTAAGCTGCAACCACACTCAACTCGGCACTCCCTCTGTAGTGCAGTCCGCAAAGTGCACAAGGTGGTCCCATCCTCCTCAAGTCCTCAAGAGCGCAGCTGACCGATCAGCCACCCACTCACTCCCCATCTCCCCTTCATGCTTGCTCTCAATGTATGAGCACTCATCTGAGGTCGATCGAATGATTGATTGATTGATTCACTGCCCCTCTGCGCCGGAGCACAATTCAAACCGGGCGATCGTCCTCCTCCTCCACGTCTCAACTTCACCTCCCTCCCTCGATTGGACAGCATGCACGAGTGCGTCCGATCTTACATACATAGTTCTGGACCGTCTCGTCTGCACATTCGGTGTGCATGCAGCTGATACCAGTCAGTCAGTGCTCTCCTCTCATAGCCAGCGGAAGACGGGTGAAGGTGGGTGTTGGCCCTTCCCATCCCGAGGGCGGCGAGGGTGCTGAAAGGGAGGCAAAAGCCCCAAACTCATTTGTTTCACCGTGGCCCTGAATTCTGCCCTCCTTTGCCGATCTTCCGACGATCCTCCCTCTCTCGGCCGACAGAAGAAGGTCGCGCTTTCATCGCAGCTCCGCCGATGGCATCCCCTGGCAAACGCGGGGGCAAAGGTATGAACTGCTACCACCACCACTTGGACCGGCAAGCCGACAATCATGACGGTCACAGGTGAAAAGCTACTGGAGATCCCATACATCCAGGACGCCCAGGTGCCTGCACAGACGCTCGATCTCGTCTTGCCCACCAGACCGCGCACAGACGCCCCGCTGCCCAGGCTCTGCATCTTCATTCACGGGTAGGTTCTTCTCTGGTGGCATGCGGATGCTTCGGAGGTCACCCTCGAAGTGAAGAGAGATGTGAACCATGCCTCTTCTCTTCTCCTCTGTGTGTGTGTGCGTGTGTGTGTGTGCGTGTGTGTGCATGTGTATGTCTGGGTGTGGTTATCCACTTCGAAGAGGAGCATGGCGTGGTGGTGACAAGGACGAGGGCCATCCTCTCGCCGAAGCCCTTCTTCGTGCCGACGAAGCTCATCCAGGCATTGCCACGGCTTCGATCAACTACCGCCGCTCCCCCCTTCCCGATGACATTGCACAAGGCAAAGTCGAGCCCAGTTTCCATCCCAATCACGTCCACGACGTCCACGCCGCGCTGCGATATCTCCTCATCGACCGACCGGCCACCTGGAAGACGAATGACAAGGAGCCAGAGTACGACACCAACAATGTCATCCTGACAGGCCACTCCTGCGGCGCCTGGCTCGTCGCGGCCGTCATGCTCGACCCCGGCCCGCAGAACGGTGCCAGCATACCCGCACATGCTCCTCTCCAGCCGTCAACTCTGCGGCAGCACATCCACACCTACGTCCTGCTCGACGGCATCTTTGACATCGATTCGCTCTTGGACGAATATCCGTCCTACGCAGGCTTTATCGGCCAAGCTTTCGACGCTCCACACGGCGAGCCTGCTTCCGTCCCCACCCAGGGACGTTACCATCCCGTGAACATCCAGAGCTGGGTCCTGGCGGGGCCGTACGCCCAAGGCGCGGCAGCTCCTCGCGTAGCAGTCGTCCACTCTCGCGACGATGACCTGCTCACCCTCAAACAGCCCGAGCTCGCTCGACAACATTTGGCTGAGCTCATCTCCAAGAGTGGCGCCTCTGTCTCCGACTTCTTGGTGTGCGACTACGATAGCATCAAAGGTGGACACTTTGATCTTCTCAAGACGGAGGCCTGGTACGATTACGTCCGAGGTCTGTTCAAGGCATCTCCCTAGATGCCAGTGTGCGGCCATGCCAGAAATCAGGACCTGCATGTTTGCCAGATGGTCTGTTGCTATCGCGCTGCGACCTCAAGCAGATCTTGGTGATGCAGTTGTGATCAGCAAAGCTGGGAAACCAAATGATACAGTCTTGTTGTTTGGTGAAGCGGCGAGACTTCGATGGTATTTACGCGCGAGCGAGAATTGCAAGGTGAGGTCGTATATCAGTCCTTCTTCGCCCCCTTTTCTGCCGTGTTTGTCCTGCCGAACCTCGCTGGTCCCATGGGAGGAGGACCAAGCGCAGCTCCGTTTCCAGTGGCGCCGGACGCGGCGGAGTGAGATGCTGCAGCCGCACTGGTGGCCCGCACAGGCGATTGGACGGCCGCGCTCGCATGTGGTGACGCGATTCCAGAAGTCGAAGTCATGCCCCCGTTCAGCGGTGCTGGCACTCCTCCTCCCTGCCCACCACCACCACCGCCGCCGGCTGCCCCGCCCTGCTGATTCGCACCCAATCCCATCCCTGAGGGGCGTCGAGCTCCAAACGGACCCGGCGTCGTCGCATCGAGCCGCGGCGAAGAAGACAGGTTGGAAGCGCCCCAGGCACCACCTACCATTTGCGCCGCCGTTCTTCGCCCCAAGCTAGATCCGTCAAACCCGCTCCCGCCTCCGCCTCCGACAGCGCCCGCATATCCGCTCCCTCCTGCTCCCATCATCCCTCCGCCGATGCCAGCGCCGCCCGCGGCTCCTGATCCGTAGCCATAGGCTGCCACTCCCCCATGTCCACCCATACCCGCACCCAATCTCCCATACCCTGCATTGGCCCCTACCGCGCCTGGCACAGGATAGATTGGACCGCGATTGGCCGGACCCGGGAATGCGCGCAACAGAGCCCGATGCAGCCTCACCGTCACGACAAAGAATGGGATCCGGGCCAGCCACGGTTCCGAGGGGGTGGGGTTTCTCGGTTGCGGGCTCGAGAGCAGGGCAAGGACGGTGCAGAAGGGGAAGATGAGCATGAACAGGGCCACGTTGAGCAGGCCGCTCGGGTGGAAGAAGCTGATCAGAGTCGATGGGAGGCCAAAGGCGACAAAGTAGCTCTGTAAAGGTGTGGGGACGGGACCCAGGAGAAGGCGGGATTGAGCTCGGTCGATGCTACTTGTGGATGCGAAGATTCCACGCGCTGAATGCACTCACCCATCGGCATTCCGCATATCTCATTCTTCTCTCCAGCGTCCAGCCCCGCGCAACCCATATTGTCTCGAATATGTAATAGCCATCGATAAAGGACTGTCGCATAGACCGATGAGATCAGGACCGATCGACTCACGGATGCTGAGCACGCTCAATGAGAATGCGGTTTATGCTCACCATGAAGAAGAAGGCGAAAGGCCGACCAAGCAATGGCAACTTTTGAAGCGCATAACATATCGCAAGGTAATTGATAACAAGGATGATCCTGTACGATTCTTGCAAGAACCTGCGAGATGTTCTGTGACAAAGAAAGCAAACAGATGCGCGCATGTAAAGCTGAGCAAAGGCATTCCTCAAGACGCCATTCATGGTACAGGGATGTCATTTGTCGAGCTTACCCTGCAGGCAGACTTGGCAGCGCGCTGACCGTCCGCCCGTGCCTGGCCGTATACGCCGCCTTGGCTACATCAGCCGTCCACAGACTGGCGAGCCAATACGCAGCCGCAATGAGCGGATACACCACGAAGACATTCTCGAGACTGGTCGTGGTCACGTCGGTGTGTTGGTTCTGGAAAAAGATGTGGGTCGGTACCATGGTGAGCTCGAGAAAGTAGATGCCGCCGACGACGGAGGAGGTGAGGAGAAAGCCTTTGAGCAGGCTGTTCCGGACTTCTGCCGACCTGTGTAGGAGATTAGCATTTCCGAAAAGAGCAAGGATGAGAAGACGCTTGTCAGCCCGCCGTAGGCCCTTTGCAAAGGTGGAGATTTCAAGCTTAGGAAGTAGTAAAACGGTAACCCACCCTGCGACTAGCTTTGCTGCTTCCAGCCATCGGTTCGCATCCCTCCAGCCCGCTCTGGCCCATTGGAGATGTTCTCTCGCACTCGCTAGCGGGGTGAGCGTGGGTTTGTATGCTGCTGGCCCCTTTGCGCTCCATGCGGGTCCATGGGTCGGACCTGAGCCGATGAGGGGCAGTGAAAGGCCGGCGTCATAGTCGTCCCCATCCAGGGCCGCGCCCTCGACGTCAAAGTCGGTGGATGAGAGCGAGAAGGTGCTCTTCTTGTGCAGGCTTCTCCCGTTCAGCATCGCTGTGTGTGGGTTGGGACTTGTTGGGAACGTGTCGTTGTAAGGTGGTTGACAGTACTGTAGTATGTGGTCTCCTGTCGGCTGTCAAGAATGCGGCATTTCTTCTTGGGTTGCGTGGAGGCTTTGTCGTCATCATCGTGCTCGAATCGGGCTGCATTCATCCCTGCTCGCATTCATCGACACCATCATGACTGGGTTCTACGAGTAGCATACATCTAGATACATAAGTACACCTGGTTGCGCTATGCATTGTGTATGTACATTTGCTCGAGCGCGAGGTTCGCCCAGCGAAGGGGAAAGGAAGAGGATCCGTAAACTTCTCGAATGATGAAAGATCGCGCTCTCAAGTGAGACCCAAAGCCGTCTGAGGCGTGGCCATACCAGTCGGGGTGCCCAGCGCAGAGATGGCAGCCGCCGATAGCGTCTGAGTCGGCGGCGCCACGACGCTGCCATAGCCCTGCAGAGCCTCGAGGGCCCGCACATTCCTCTCTTCCCACTCATGCAACGCCCAGCTGGCCTTGTCCTGGTGCACGCCCAACCCACGCGTATCCCCCGGTCCCGCACCCTCTGGTCGAGAAGGGTCATACAGGTTCAAGATGCCCTGAGCCCGGAATCCCGCCCCCTTGAGCACGCTATCCCTCGGCAGTTCCGCCCCGGTCCGCGCTCGGTACTCCGCCTTTGCCGTCTCCAATGTTGAGATCCGGAGCGCTTCTGCCTTTTCAAAGTTTTCGCGCGTGCTGGCCCAGGTTCCAAAGCCAGACGTCGCAATCACGAACCAAGGCGGGATCGTCTTTCGGCCCGCCTTGAAGCAGAATCGCGAAACTGCCGTCGCATACAGGATTTTGTCCGATTTGTCCTTTGCGGGCGTCTCTTTGGGCTTGTCCTCCGCGCGTCCCTTTCCCTTTGCATCGGTCCCTGCTTCTTGTGCATTCTTCTTGGAGGCGGCCTCCTTGGCGTCGGCCTCTCGCTGGCTTTGAAGCACGCTTGCTGCAAACTTGCGCAGCTCCACAGAACTCAGAGATCGTTTGGGCTTGGTTTGCTCGAGGACTTCGGCCGTCTCCTCGTCAAATTTTTCTGGTGGATCTGTCCATCGTGAAACGATGTACCTTCAAGCCGCGAGAGGATTAGATGGCCCAAGTCAGTACGAGGTATACGCCAAATGTGATCTTGCCTGTTGATCACACTCACAGCCATTTGTTGTCCCATGCTGCGAACTGGCACGTAATCGCATATTTTGTAAACATCGGAACCTCTCGATGGAAGTTGAACACCGTTCCCTGAGTCATCGTCGTTGAAGAGCGAAGCGCTGTCAGACACGTTCTTCCAGACCAAGACACCCGAATCTCACAAGCATCCGGAACTCACTCCAAGAGCAGCGCCGCATCCATCAAAGTGCGACAGGATGAAGCTATTGCGGAAATGGGCAGCTCGGACCGCATCGAGCCGGGAGGCATAGCACGAGTTGCTCAGATGCCATCCGACAAAGTCAATGTCGGCAAAGTCAGAGTAAAAAGTGTGCACCGTCTTGTGCTCAAAGATGTCCTTGCCGAGGGGAAGGTAGTCGAGCTTCAGGCTCGGCTCGGCGCCTGGGTCTCGAGTGACGTACTTGTCAGAGTGTAACCAGGGCAGCAGAGGGTGGACTGCTGGTACCGCGCGCATTCGGAACAGCGCCGGCGACCCTGAAGGTATTGAAGGAAGAGATTCTCACTTCAGACTGTCTTCTCGAGCGACACACACACACACACACAAGACGGGCACACTAGAGTTCCACGTTGAGTGGGGCCAGATGCTCACAAAAGATTCGGAAGTGCCAGACACCCGGGAAATTCTTGGCATTGACGATGACGAGCAGGGTGAGGAAGTTCTTGAGCCACGGTGGGAGGCGAGGCAGGACTCCGGGCACGGCTCCTGCGATGCGGGGCGAAAAGATGGAGGCCATCAAGATCCGGAACCAGCGTGGGGGGAACACCTCGGGCGCTTTGCCCATCGCTGCCGCTACGGACGAGGCCGAGGGTGACGATGGAGTCAGACCGTAGTTGACCATGTTCTGGGGAACCAGGACAGAAGAGCAGCACAAAGCTATCAGCTGAACCCCGAGCTTGTACAGAGGAGGAGACGATGCATACCAACTGAATTCTCGATCTTGCTTCTCACGCTCGGAGCGTTTCCAAAAGGGACGTGCGCCATCAGCCAGCCAGCCAGCATTGGCGAGACGAGAGCCAGGAGACAGAGTATTGTCAGCCAAGATCTGCCTGCATGAAGCGCAGGCAGGGTGCGTGGGTCGTGATTCATAGGCCCAGAGCGTCCATGCATTGAGTCGAGAGCGGTATGTGAGCTCGCTCAACAGTCGGCATCTGCTTAGCAAAACCATGCTCCCTCTCCTTCTCTCCTTCTCCTCAACCCATGTGCAACAGACACCACCAACACACGCATCTGACATGCAGATCCAAATTTTCAAACTTTCCTTCTGTTGCGTATGTATAAGACAAGACTTGAGGAAGTGGGGAGAAGCAAAAGGACTGGAAGTAGGGAGGGGTAAAAGAAAAAAAAAACAAAGGGTAGCGGAACAAAGTCTGATATGATGCTGTCCATCTGCGCTCCAACAGAGACAAAGATTGTGCGGTGCAAGAAAGTGTGAGTCGATGCTTTGCCGAAAGGGAGCGGCTCCAAGGTGTGTCCCAGGCGGGCATAGAAGCCTGCAGAAACAGTTTTCGAGGTCGAAAGCCCGGAGAGATCTGGGGTAGACTGAAGCAGGCGAGTATGAAGTCGAAGGGCACAGCGTCCACCATTATGGAAAGAACATCGATCGAAAGCCCGATCGAGGTATGACCAGGGGTTGGGAGTGCGCCCAGGGAGGAGAGGGAACCAAAAGAGTATAGTCGAGAAGGGGAGAAAGATGGCAAGGCGCCAAAACAAATGGTGGTTCGGCCGGATGGGATGTCATCCTCGGGAGAATTGTCCGTTGTAGTTGATTGTTGATTGGTCGAGAAAGAGGCAGTGCTTTCCTAGTTCTGTGTGTGCTGGAGCTGTAATGCGGTTCCCGAGATCCTGGTGGAGGTTGCGTGAAGGGCAGTGATGGCGGTCTGTATTGTATGGTGCGGGGGTTGTGTGTGATGTGGGTGGAGAACGGCTTTTGGCCCAGCCAAAAGCAAGTTCGTATGTCCGGTGTGCGGGGATCTCATTCGCCGCAGCTCCGGGAGGGGAACTCAGTCTTCCTCTTCTTACAGAAGCGCAACGGCAGTGCCCACGACGGCTGCCACGGAAGCCAGCATACCGCCGAGTACAGTGCCGCTGACCTGAGTCCGCGCCAGTCCGGGTGCCGCAGCACCAGTGTTGGTGCTGGAGGTGCTCGGCTTGGGGTTCTTGCCCGATCCAGAGCTACCTGTAGTGCCGACGGTGTACTGGCCGGTGCCGTTGGCATTCCATCCAGTCGGTCTCCATCCCGTCGGCAGGTTGGCCACATCAAAGAGCGCCGCCCGGCCCTCGGGCGAACCAAAGACGAGGGCCGCATCGTGGTCCGCATCCTCGACAACGATCAGACGGTGCGAGATCTGGTGGAGAGAAATGTTGGACCAGTCGGGCAGGTTGTCAAACTCGCCGGGGAAGCCAGAGACGTCAAAGTTGGTGCGGGCCAGGGTGTTGATGTATCTCCACCAGGACAGATTGCGGTCTCTTCGCTTCTGGCCGCCCTGGAGCATAGCCATGCAGTACTGGTCACCCGAGTCATCGACGTCCTGGTAGCCTATGATCTGAATGAGATCCTTCTTGATGTATGAGGTGAAGATGTCAATGGGCTTTGCCTTGAGACCGGTGAATGTCGTCACGTTGCTGATGAAATGAGGGAAGATCGGAAGAAAAAAGATGAGCAAGCCACTCTTGGAGATCGCTTCCGAGATCTCATATATGTAACGAGATCTGGAGGTTCACTCACTCGAAACCATATCGCCACTCATTGTATGCGGGGCAAGACGACTTGTTGGCGACGCTAGCGGGGACATCGCTGGGGCGGTCGAGGGTAAAGTAAGCATTGGAGGAGGGGTCTCCGACAATCATGCGGATCCAGACATTGCTGGGGGCGTCCTTGCCGACCATGGCATATCTGGCCATGAGCTGACCTCCACCACCGTGACCGACGAGGGTGATGTTCTTCATGTTGGGGTACTTGGAGCTGTTGGAGAACTCGTCGATGAAGGCGTCGAGGGCATCGAAGGAGGAGGAGGTAGATTTGTTGGGATGGGTGGCCACCTCGCCGGCCTGCCATGCATTGACATCTCCCCAGGCGAGGGTGTTGTTATCATACTGGCCCGAGTTGAAAATGGTGGAGAAGAACTGGGGTGCGGTGACGATGGTGTTTGGGTCGACGCCGGGGTAGTTGTCCTTGAGGGCAGACTGGAGGGCATCGTTCATGACGGTCCAGTAGTCGTTTCCGTTTCTGGTGCGTCCGTGGATCATGACATAGGCGGCGGTGGCCTTCTTGTTGGAGGTGGAGTTGGGCCAGTAGACGGTGAGTTGATCACCGTTGTTGCCGACATCAAGACTCTTGAGCTTTGCCCCGGCTGGGACGGTGAGGGGAGTGTGGAGCTCGCCCTCGTTGTTGGTTCCTCCGCTCATGATGGTGCTGGCATCTCGCTGTTCAAGTGCTGCTGCTCTGGCATGGTGTAAGGAAGCCTGTTGCCTTGAGCTGAGATGATGTGATGATGGGGATGAGGCTACGGCTGCGGCAGCTGGAGTGGCAATGGTGGCCGTGAAGGCGAGGGCGGCTACCAGGGTGGAGACCAGGGAGGCCGCTCTTGAGGAGGAAGAGGCGAGCATGGTTGGTGTTGGTGTTGGTGCGTGTGCAATCAATGTACTACAGAGGTGCCTGACCCTGTATTTTGAGATGCTGTGTCCTTCCCTTGTTACTTGAGAATCGCTATGAAAGCTGCGTTGTCGTGAGGTTGAAAGGAGAGTGGTGGGTATTGCTTCGAGATGGACGAGGATGAGAAGCAGCAGGAAGAAGGGAAGAGCAGGTCCGAGGGCAAACTAGCGGGGATGAGTAAGTGGTAATGGAATCTATCGAGACTGAGATGAGTGAGGATTGAAGAGAGAGCTGAGAGCAACAGCAGCCAGCAAATGGTGCTCCTCTCCCATCCTCCCTCGTGTGATACCCGCCAAGGCACAACCGTATGGAAGAATTTGAAGATACATAGCCACGGTTATTTTTCCACTCCACCCCCAAATTCCAAATACAGTACAGTCACCAGTCACCAGTCACCAGTGCCTCAGCTCGATCGGCTGCAAAAAAGGCAACCGCTATGCAAGCCTGCTCGCCTGCTCGCTCGCCCTTCTCTCTGCTTACGTCCCAGGAAGTCCGACTCTTGCTTTTCCATATCAACAATCGCGATCGCCCATTTCGTAGGAACACCGCCGAACCACATCCCTCATTCCAGCATTCCTCAGCCGAAAACCTGCAGCCATGCAGACCCACAGGCTGTTGGGGGGCATCTCTTTTGAACATCCGAAAATTCCACGGGCTTATTCTCAGACTCCAACTAGTAACCCAGTGACTCTGCTTTCTGCCCAGCTTCCAAAGTGAGAGATCGGGGGGTCTTGCAGACTTCTGTGGAGCGTCTTCGTCCAACAGCTTGTACTGTATGTAGTTCAGCCGGCCGCGGCCCTCCATTTCGGGGCTTGGCACCGAGACCGAGACGCTGAGGTTCCTTACAGTGTGCAACAAGGAGAAGGGTGATGCGCTGGTTGAACATGTTCCAAGGAGGACCACCAATGGCCAAGGCTTCTCCCGCATCCAAATCGGTCCAACACCCGAGCCCCGACCTACTGACGACTTGCCAAGATCAATGGTCATGCTTGGCCCAGTCAAAGAGACAAATGGGGATCGCCCTTGCGAGACTTAAGCAGAGACCAGAGAGGGGTGTTTTCTTTTACAAGGAGTGGTTACAAGATGACATTTGTGCTGCCTGCACTGATACATGTTTGCTGTGAAGCAGGCGTCGCGCCCAGCCACGGCCCGCGCAAGGAAGGAGGAAGACGACTCTATTCGCTCGCACCCGCCGCTGTTGCGTTGCGAATCCAGCATGGCCAGCGGAAGGGTTGAACAAGGAGCAGTGGGATGGAAGCGGAGTGCAGAGGAAATGGTGACAGGAACGACAGAAAGGTTGTGGATGTGTCAGTGCTCGGGTCGAATTTCAAATATGCATGCATGCATGCATGCATGATCTTCTGGCCCGCAACAACCGCCGGCAGGAGGCGGGACTGACCACGCGCATGCATTTGTACGTATGTGGACGTTGGAGCAGCACATGCAAGGCGGTCCAAAAGGGAAGGAGGAAGGAAGAAGGGGGAGAGGGGATGGTAATTCAAAAAGAACCAGATCGCGTCCCTACTCACGTCGTTGCTGGGATGGCGGCGGACGCGTCGAGGCATGCTCTGCAGCCGCCGGACTCGCGGCCCGAGGCAAGGGCGAGGCTTTGCTGGCAGGCTTGGGCCGGTGGGTGTCGACCCTGGACACACACACACACACATCTCGTCAGTAAATAATGATCCAGAGGAAGCACGCAGCGGGAAGGACGACGACGACGACGAAGACTCACGCTTCAATTGGGAGTCGGAATCGCTTCTCGTCACACCCATACGCCTTGGGCGTCAGCTGGATCACCGTGTGCAGCGGGATCTTGATGTACGGCAGCTCCTCCTGGCTCAACGAGTGGAAATACGCATACAGCGCTCGCAAGATGGCCTGATGCCCCACAATCAAGATGTTCTCCTGCCGCTCCAGCTCCATGATTACCGGCTCCAGCCGGACGACGACGTCCCGATAACTCTCCCCTCCTCGGTACCGGTAGTTGAACTTGTCCTCATCCCGACTCGCATAGTCTTCCGGGTAGTATTGCTCAATCTCCTCGTACGTCATTCCGTCACAGACGCCAGCATCGAGCTCGTCCAGTGACTTCCACGCCAGCTTCGCGTAGGGCAGGTGGGAAGCAGTCTGAGCCGTTCGTCGCAACGTGCTGTGCCACACCGTCAAAGGCTTGTCGCCGATGTTGTCCTTGATCAACTGCGGCAGTGCCCGAGCGTAGGCCCAGCCTCGTTCCGACAGGTCCGAATCGCCTCCAATCTTGCCCTGTACGTTGAATTGAGATTCTCCGTGCTGCGGGTATGCATGGCAGGTCAGCATGTCATGAGCCTCGACCATCAACATGAGCATCCCCGAAACTACGAAGAATGACACGCACCCTTGAGAAGAAGATGTTGCGCGGAGTCAAGTGCAAGTTCATCAGGTAAAACGCGATCCGACTCTCGAGGTAGCCTTGGAACTGATTGACAATGACCGACCGGCCCACATCGGTAATCTTGCAATAGCTCAAATGCGCCTCCGACTTTTCCTTGTCCACCGTCTCATAGCTCGTCTCGTACTGCTTGATTCGCGCAATGAAATCCCGCTTCGCATCCTCCGGGTCCATGTTCGCATAGTCGGGATCTCCACTGCTCACTTTGACCGCAATGTTGGCCGCAATCACATCCGGATCCGTACAGATGCTCTCCAAGAATACGAGCGTCATGCCCGGCTCGCGAGACACGCGTTCTGCAATAAATTTGCGTCGAGAGCGGGTACTGTTCGTCGCGTCGAGGATGCCCACATTCCCGCCCCGCTTCAGCCAGCCGATGAGCTGCTCGAGACACTCTTCGGCCATCTGCTTGCGCAGCGTGTAGCCAATCTCATTGTTGGGGTCGAAAAAGTCGGCAGTGTGTTGCTCGCGCACGCCCGAGTTCTTCAGCTTGGCCTGTGCCAGAGCCCGACGCAGCTGGCCGACATTGAACACCTTGACATCGTATTCGAGCCACTGTCACAAACAAAGCCACACCACGGTCGATAAGCTGATCTGTGCAGCTTCAAAGCTCCCCAGCATAATTGGGGGAGATGTGCATCACTCACTCGGAGATATCGCATGAGCTTGTTGCTCAGATAGCTCTTGCCTCGCGCAGGCAGACCAACTGTGGCCACGACAATCTTCTGGCTGTAGTCCGGCCGAGCCCCAGCCGCGCCAAGCTGAGCCTCCTTGCGCTCCTGCCCGTGCGCATGTCCGGCACCTTTCCCCCCCTCGCCAATGCCTGGAGCTCCATGAAGAACTTGCCCGACGTAGGACGAGGTCATCGGATCGTGCGCAGAGGCCGTTCCCGAGGAGTGAGCTCCTCCAGCGGCACCAGCACCAGCACCAGCGGGAGCGCCTTCGGAGCCCAGCTCATCAGCAGGCGTAGCTGGGAAGCTGCCGTCACCCTCATGTACTGAATTGGCCCGGCTTCCACTCGTGCTTGCCGTGCCCCCTCCTCCTCCTCCTCCTGCTCCTCCTCCTCCTCCACTTCCGAACCCACCAGGCCGCTTGCCCTCGACCTGGGAAAACTCTTGCAAGCCAGGCCCAGCCGCAGCCGCCAGACTGCTGCTGACCAATTCCGGATGATCACGAAGCAGCGCTTGAAGTCCGCTCGACGAGGTGGCCAGGTTCGAGGTCGCGACGGCGGCTTCGAAGCGGTCGCGCGCCGATGCCGTGGGTGGGGACACGGGTCTGGACATGTTGAATGCCGTGCCGGAGAGATGGCGCAGGCCTGTCCTTGCTGCGGCCGTGGGGCGTGCAGCGCCGCCGTCGGCTGTGCCGACCGAGGTTGAGCTGGAGTTGGAGTAGGCTCGCTGGAGTTGGTTCCCGCTGTGTGTGCGGCCGACAGAACCTAGGGAGGCGGGCGAGCCAGCGAGGTTGCCGTTATTGTTCTTGTTGTTGCTGGAGGAAGAGGTGGAGCTGACGACGCTCGCTGAGGAGCTCGGACGGGGCAGAGGGCTGACGGGTGCAGAGGGAGCTCCGACGGTGGTTCCCGAGCTACTCGGAGTTGCTACAGAGGCAGTCTTGCTGCTGAGGGCGGTAATGCCACCACCTTGACTCGGCGCCTGGGCCGGAGTTGCTTCCTCCTCTGGCGCTCTCCTGGTCCCGCTCATGTCTTGGACCGTTGGTGCTGATTGATGATGATGATGAGCTCTGATGTGAGAAAGGTGAGATACGATGGGGAAAGATAGGAAAGTGACACAGGCTGGCGTGCACGGGCATCGGGAAACTCAAATCGGGCACACCCGGTCAAGCGTCAAGCTGATGAGTGATGACACAGAAAAGGATGACACCGGGATGAGTGAATTGAATCGGCTACAGTACAGAGGGGAAAGGAAGAACCTGCGGGCGGGCAGGACGGCACAGGAAGGGACCGGAATGACAGCGTACGGCACGAACCGGATCAGAAGCTCGAGCCTGTTTCACTGAGGCCAGCGCTGGCCTTGCTGCTGCTGCTGTTGCTGAAGTCGCTGCTGGATCAGCGCCATCATCTGGTTCTGCATCTGCGTCGACGGTGGGTAGTTCATGCCGTTCGGGAGCATTGCCATACCAGGTACAGGAGACGAGTGCGGCATCAGCCCTGCGGCCCCTTGTCCACCTTGTTGATTCTGTTGCTGCTGCTGCTGCTGCTGCTGCTGCTGCTGTTGCTGTAAGATGAATTGATTGGCAAGCTGGCTCATGTTCATGCCATTCGCGAATGATTGCTGGCCGCCTGCAATGTTCATCGAAAAATTCTGTACGCCCGCGTTGAATCCATTGGCCGCTGCAGGAATTCCTCCACCGTTCGCCGCCTGTGGTTGCGATCCCATCATGTGTTGCTGCTGTTGTTGCTGTTGCTGCTGCTGCTGCTGTTGTTGTTGTTGTTGTTGTTGTTGTTGTTGTTGTTGTTGTTGTTGCTGCTGCTGTTGCTGGGCTTGAGCTTGTGCACGCAAGGTCGCAACGAGCTGTTGCATCGTCGCCTGAGCATTGAAAGGCAGACCCTGCGACTGAGCTTGCGCCTTCAGCTGCTCCAAGAGCATCAGATGCTGCCTCTGCTGCAAAGTGAGCTGCGGCGTCGGCTGTTGCTGAGCAAGCGGCGGTTGTGCGCTTTGCATCTGCGGCGTCGAAATCTGCGAGGGCGGCAATGTGCTCTGACCTGGGATCGGATGGGCCGGACCTGCTGCCCCTGGCCGCATCATTTGCAGGGTGGGTGCATTGGGCACGGGAGAGGCTTGGGCGCCACCATGGATCGTACCATTGGGAAGAGCGGGCGTCAGACCCATCTGTGCGCTCAGCAGAGCATTGTCCGCGTTGTTGAAGCCAAAGTTGCCGATCACCGGCGAACTCGCCACCGCGTGTGATGGCGCGGGAGAGGGCGCCACAACACTGCCTGCCTCCGATTTCTTCTTCTTCGAACTTGTCCCCTTCTTGCTCTTGGCTGAGCCATTTGGCATGGCACTGCCCGTCGCGACTGGTGTGGCAGCCACCGGGGTAGCCGCATCGATAGTGTTGGGAGCAGGAGAAGCAGCCACAATGCTGGTGTTGGCAGCGGCAGCCTTCTTCTTTTTGCTAGTTGCAGCCTTTGCTTTCGCTTTGCCTTTGCCTGTCGCAATGGTCTCCGCCAGGGGCGCATCGTCGTCACTGTCGGCTTCGTTCTCGGCAGCGGCCGCGGTCGCGGTTGCCGCTTTCCCCTTGGCTTTGGATCCTTTCTCTTTGGCCTTCTTTTCTTTCTCGAGCTCCTTTTGCCTTTCCTTCTCCGCCAGCTCTTCCGCCTTTTTCTCGGCTTTGGTCTTGCCCTTCTTCTTTGATTTTCCATTCTTTCCTTTCTCTTCGGCTTCCTTGGCTGCCGCAGCTTTTCGCTGTTCCTCCTCCTCCCGCTCTCGTTCCTTCTTCGTCTTCTTCTTGCTCGACTTTTTCTTGGCAGGAGCCGCACTTGTTCCTTGTTCGGCCGCGCCATTCGGCATCGTCGAGCCGGCTGGATCGTTCGCTTCGCTTCCTGGGCCGTTGGTATCCATTCCGCTCTTGGATCGGCTTCTTCCAGCATCCTCCGACTTGTTCGGTCTAAGTTTCTGTTCCCTTTGACGTATTGCAAAGTCCAATCGTGAGAAGCTGGATCGGAGGCATGTCAAATCAAAATATTCAGCGACAATGTCACATCCAGACACCTTTTTCTATTACTCACCTCGATGGCGCACTGGCCGATCCAGGACTGTTGTGTAGGTCTGGTTGTATGCGATAGCCGTCTTGCATCAGCAACATCACCTTCAGTCTTCTTGACCGGGCTTGTGCACGACGCTCCTCTTCTATATCGGTCCCTAATCTTCTGCGCTTGGTTGAGCGATGGTGAGGCAGTGAGTCTGCCAGAGAATCGAAGACGCTACGCTTCTGGGCCGAAGCTCTCGCGACTGTGTTGGAAATTCTGGAGACGAGAGGATCCGCCGTCAAGCACAGCGGTGCCGTGGTATGATTCTGCATTTCTCGAAAGGCAGCAAAGTTCAGCACCAGCGCGCGTCTTACTCTCATGATCTATATTGACTCACAATCAGGCTCGCCTCCATTTGAAGAGCATCATCATCATTCCACACACAGCCAGTGATCTCGTCCAGCATTTTCAGGTCCCTCCACCTGCTCTCGTCGTTTGGTCTCAGGACGATTCGGCATCTGGAAGGTCCTGTGCTGCTCTCCGCTCCGGAGCTTTCTGTCAGCGCTCGAAAGCCGTACAAAGGGGCGCGAATAGCGGTGAGTCTGGTCTCTCCTGCCGCGCCAAGCGCAGCCGATGAGCCACGTGGTGAGCGCCGATGATCGAGGACCTCGAGAATCAAGCAGCCTGACATGCGAAATCGGCATGAGCAAAGGTGGGGAAATAGATGCTGAACCGACCAGCTGTGCTTACCCTCGTAGAAGCGTATCGATGAAGCGGAGATGAGATCCAGCAGATCCGCTGGAAGTCTCCCATCCCTGAAGCAGTTCAACAGCTCCTTTGTATGATAAGAGCAAGATGATGAGCTACCTTCATGCCGATAAAAAGAGCATCCAGGTGCCTACCTTCGCAGGGCTCTCATAGGAGAAGATGGTACTCTGTAAGATAAAGATGTGGATTGCTGATCAGATACATCTGCAGAGCCATGGATCGCATCAGCAGCACTTACCTGCTTGTCAAAGCGGAAGTAGTCTTGGTGAAGATGGAGCACGAGAGACACGGGAGCATCTCGGTACCGTCCCAGTAGCTCCTCATCGGAGAGGGCGAGCCGTTTTGACGGAAGAGCGCTAGCACTATATCCTTGCGCAGCTGCAGCAGCCGTGACAGCCGAAAGAGGAGATGGATTCATGGGCCCATTCAGGCCCAAGCCGATGTTGAGGTGGTTTGAGGAAGGAGCCGCGAAGATGTTGAGGGCACTTGGGATCGCTGCTGTACCGTTGGGCGTCTTGAGCACCGAGCTCGAGGGCGCCATGGCAGCGCTCTGCTACGGAGACTCGACACAGCGACAGACCAGAAGCGACAGGAAGGACCGCACAGAATCCACCTTGAGGTCGAGAGGGCGGCGAGTGGGGGAAGAAGAGCTTGAGGTCTCCAAGTTCAGGTTGGAATGTATCGGACGACCCGACGCCGATCCCGCTGAGCCACGGTTCAGAGGCAGCTCACACCACAAGAGACGGGCGAGGAGGGGGCGAGACACGGATCCCTAGCAAGGACTGGCAGTTGTATCTGTGCCCGTCTTATTCCCGCCAGCTCCAGCGCCTGTCTTCTTGAAGGCGAGGCTGGGGGGACATCAAGTGATGAGGTCGCAATTAAGCTCTCTTGGATGTTGCTATCCGGCGGTCCTCGACTGGAGACCACATTGAGAAATGGGGAACAGGGATCATCCAGACCTCAGCATTCATCCCGTCAGCATGAGTTCTCCAGCTGCAGCTCGTGCGGTGGCCAACGAAGTCAACCTGCAAGTGACTCTGGCTCTGCTCAAGCCGACTGTCACCAGCTACGCTCCTGACGTTTCTGAGGTCCTCAAGACTATCAAGCGCTCTCCTCTTCAGATCGTCAGAACAAGGCGGCTGTTTTGGAAGGTCGAGGACGAAGCCAAAAAGTTCTATGCTGAGCACGAAGGACGCTTCTTCCATCAGAGACTGCTTCTGATGGCCTCGGCGTGAGTGTGTGAAGAGACTCTGCAGAAAAAGAGCGGGATCTCACTCAAACTTTCTTCGATTCTAACGTTTCTTTCCATGCCTTTGTCCATAATAATTTGCAGCGGACCTTGCATTGCCCTCGCTCTTTGTGGGAACAATGCTATCCAGGAATGGCGGAGGATGATCGGCCCCACACACGTATACAGGTCGAAATGGGACGACCATGCCCGGCTCTCGTTAAGGTCACGCTTCGGGCTCGGTGATACCCGGAACGGCTTCCACGGAAGTGGTAAGTCCATTCAGCTTATAGTCGTCTACGTCCACGCATACTGACAGATGACCTCTTTCTCAGATTCGCCAGAGAGTGCAGCCCGCGAGCTGTCAATGGTCTTCGATGGCTGGGATGTAAATTGGTGGCTCGAGCAAGAGCGACAAAGATATGCTGATGAATTAAAATCAACTGCATCTTAGAGTACATGCGTGGGTCTCCATCGACGAATGTGGTGAGATCTGCAGTCTTCACGCCCAACCGCCAGGGAGTCGGCCTTGTTGAGGTTCTCCTTCTTCTCCCGACTCATCGTCACCACTGTCCCACTCCCCTTCGTCTCCGACCGCCTCTCCTGCGGCATTACCATCATCATCTCCGCCTCCGTTGCGGTCTCCACCACCGAGCGCAAAGACTTGGTCCGCCAGCGCTCTGAAGCGATTCAGTAAGCCCTGCAAACAGCGATCGAAAATCGCAACGACAGTCAGCAGATGTGGCAACGGGCACGGAGAGAAGGCAGACACTCACGAGGTTACCACCATTCGCATTCACGTTGCGCAACTCAGGAGCCAAGGCTTCCATCTGCTGCCACAGATTTCTCAGCTCCTCCGGATGCTCGGCTTGAGCGTTCATCATTGCTTCGTAAAACCGCTCTCCTTGCACTCCAGCCTCAGGGTCCAGTCCTGTTCGGGCTTGTCCGCCGCCCCCTCTTCTCTGAGTGTTCCGGTAGAGCGGAGAGAAATAATCGTGGTTACCCCTTTGACCATCGGCTCCAATTGGAGGTAGGGGATCGCATGCGTCCGAAGAGTCCTTTGTGACGCTGGGAGGCACAAAGCCTAGCAGCGCCCGTCTCTGATCATCGGGCAGGTCAGAAGCCAGAATGTGCCGATAGACCGAGTCGCGCGTCTCGTTGTCCGCCGACGGCGCCACCCGCTTCTTGAAGCCATCTCCGTCCTTGAGTGTTTGATACACAGACTGTGCAGTCTCCGTCAGCCAGCTGGCCATGGTAGAATCTTTCCAGAGGGACTCGGAGCGGATAGTGTAGATGTTTGCCAGGAGGTGCGGGAGCGAATCATAGTCATTGGAATGCCGCTTCCAGGCGATAAAGTATGGATGTTGTACGATGTGGGTTGGCAAGGTAGCGCCAATCTTGTCCGCGAGCGGTTGTAAGACTTCAGGATGTCTGGCGATGGCTTTCTTCAACGCTGTAGTGCTCTTTGTATGGTCCTGGAAGAGATCTCAAAAGTCAGAGTATAGTCCATACATTAGATGCATTTGAGGGCGTACCTTTGCTTTTGATTTCGTCTCGAGAGAACGCAATGCCAGTGCTTTGCCATACCACAGCCCGACACACCAGTCCAGGGCACCCTTTGTCCGACTCTTGCTCCTGTCCGAAGGATCCAATGCCGAAGATCCAGGTGTACATCTTTGTCCCACATCGTATTCCACTTTGCTTCTTGCCGCATCCAGCTTTTCCAACGCGTCCAAATACCATTCCTCCTCTCCTGCTTTCAGAGCCAGGAAGTCCATCCACAGGAGCATCGCATGTGGATCGAGCAAGTCGAGTCCGATGATGAGTTTGACCCACTCCAGCGCCGTACGCCAGGTTCCTCTGCGGCCGAGGAAGCCCACTTGCCGGTGTGCGGCGAGGAAAAAGGCCCTATTTTCTTTCCGAGAGAAGTCGAGCTGAGGCGGACCGCTCGTAGATGTGAGAGAAGCGGCGAAGGGGGGAAGAGCTGCTCGTTCAAATGCCCACAGGGCACGAGCGTTCCAATCGCCAGCTTGGCCCAAATCACCTTGATGCCTTGAGATGTCGCTTAGCTGTAGCAAAGTGTCGATATGCCAGGGATGAGCGTAGAAGACATTGTAGAGCCGATTCGAGTCTGTGAGAAGTACGGATTGGTCAGTGGACATTCTGATGTCGCAAGGTCGCTGACTGGTCTGAGCAGCTCACCATGAGAATGTACGGCTTCCAGGAACTGTATTTGAGTTTCCAAATAGGACCGCGAGTGGACAAAGGTGTAGCATTTGCCTCTGCCCGGCACAGTGACCTCCTCCATGTGCATCCCGCTCTTGGTCAATGTGACCGGTGGCCATTCACCTTTGGGCTGAACAAGGAAGCTGCGAATCTTCAAGTTGGGATTCCGGGCCTGGATCCTGGCCCGAGCTGTTCCTCCAGCTCCCGCGTTCCCACTGGCGCGAGTCTCTGCCTCAAACGCTCGAATTGCTGCCGAACCGAACTGTTTCTTCAGCTCGACGGAAGGATCGAGACTGGAGGCTGTGATGGAAAGCGCGCTGCGGGCTTGTAGGGCGATCGGGGATGTGGTGCCGGTCACGGGGGCAGTGCTTGACGAGCTCGTGTCTCCGATCTGGGCCTGCGAGGCAAGTAGAGCATCTAGCTCTTCCAATGACATGTCATCTACTCCTTTGCCGGTTGATGGACCGCCGGCCGAGCCAGAACCTGCGCCGACCTTCTTCTTCTTCCCACTCGCTTTGGACGAAGCCTGCGGCCTGGGCGAGTCTGTGGCTCCTTCTGAAGGTGTTCCATGCCCAGTTGCTGCACCTGAGCCTTGCGCATCGTTCCCATCGCCGCCCGCCTTGGCTGCCTTCTTCTTCTTCTTTGGTTTCCTCTTCTTCTTTGCACGGACAGAGGCTTCCCCTGCTTCTGGATCCGAAACTGCATCCTCATCGTCATCGTCCCCGGCATCATCATCTGCGCCGAGCTGAGCAAAATTCCGGTACCAAAAATGGTCAGCCTTAGGCTCGTACAAGAGATGAAAGAATCTTGCTCACCGCTGCAAAGAGGCTGGCCCCTCCGGCTGCACGGTTGAAGGCTGGAGCCGATTCATCAGCAGAGTCGACTTGCTGTTCTTGATCGGTAGCTGCTGACCCTGCGCCAGGAGATTCCAGGGCGACGCTGAGCTCAGCGAGCTCTTGCTGCTCCCGCAACTGCCTTTTGCTCAAACGACTCATGTTCTGCCGTGTCGGAAGCCTGTCGTAGTCTGCTGAGGCGAAGTTGTTCGAATCAAACACCATCATCATCATCATCATCGCGGAATTCGCGGCAAAGCATTCTACTAATATGCATTCGGTGATGACACGAAGGAAATGGAAAGGCAATGTCCATCGTTCTACATTGAAAGGCATGCTACGTGATCATACATCCGCTCAGCCTGAGCGCCGAGTCAATAGCCGCATCCATCTGGGAGGAAAAGGATCAAGCCTGGAGACTGAGGGTGTATCCGGTGTTGGGCTGCGACTGGTTGGAGTAGACGAGCTCGACCAGATGGGCATCGGACGCAGCATCATACGTGTTCGTGAAGCCATAGAAGATGGTCTCCTCTTCAGTGCTGTTGGTGTGGCCGATAAAGTTGAGCGTGCCAGACTGGGGTTCGCCGACGTCGGAGGTGGTGAAGGACCACCATTGCTGAATGAGGCCGCTGTCGTCGATGGTGTAGCAAGCATCCGAAATCAGGGGAGAGGGCTCGGAGGAGCCGACCGTCTCGGCGGCCACGCACTTCTGGCGGTGACCGTTGGGGGACAGCTGACCGTAGTAGATGACTTCGTTGGAGTCGCCGACTGCGCCGACTGCGCTGGGCATGGTTCTAGAATCGCAGTATCGGAACTAAGGCAAGCGACCACAAGATGGAGTTCAGCCAAAAGGACAGACGACACAGCTTAAAATATGGTCAAACTCACGGCAAATTGAGGATAGTCCCGGCTCGGAATGCCGTCGATGCTCTGAAGGGATGTGAAGAGAATGCAGGCTGATGTCAGTCAACCGATATCTCTTGTATTGCATTGCGTCCGAATTTCTCAAAGTCTCACCGTCGACAATTCCAGACGAGACTGGCCGTCCTCAGCGCCCTGGAAGGAGGCCTTGCGTGGGATGCCGGAAGGGCCGAGGGAGATGAGGTTCCCGACAATCAAGGGAGCAGTATCATTGTTAGTGCAAGTGATCGAGCCCACGATCTTCTGGACCGGTGAGGCGGAGGCAAGGTTGAGGGCAGCTGCAAGGATGACCAAGGAGGAAGCCAGCATTTTGGGAGAAGCAAATGGAGAGATTGGAGAGAATATCTGAGTTGGTGCAGAAGGCAGAGGAGTGGCGAGAGTCAGATACAAGATTGCTGTGAACTGAAGTCGATCAGGAGGGAGGCAAGCAGTCAGCCAAGGGCAGGTAAGCGCCGATTTTATAGCCTTGACCTGGTGCTGAAGGCTCCTTCGTGGATGTGAGTAACCCATGACTCAAGCTGGAGGAAGAAGAAAGCTCATGGCATACCCCACCGAGCTCGCGAAAGACAAGGAAGCCCAGTGCAAAGGCGAAGCGTAATGGTGCACCGCGCACACGGAGGCTTTCCGCGTCTGCCACCATCCTCTCTGGAGCTAAAGCTACCAAGCTTTGGATCCCCAAAACCTTCTTCGATCCGGAGCTGCGTCGAGGACATAAGAGCAAACGCTCCCTGGTTGGTTTTCTGGCTCGCTTGGGTTAGCATGGTCAGTGATTCTCCCACACCGGTAAAGAGTCGTGCGTGCGCGGTCCAGGAAAAGGTGGGTAAGGAAGACGCCGGAGTTGCAGCGTCTGCGCCGCTAGTTGCCTCGACCAGTTCTACATGGGCCCAAAACTTGGTCAAGGACGTCAGAATGTTGCACAGAGAGCCGCTAGAATAGAAACAAAGGTTACAGTTGCCGACGATCGAAGCGATTACAAGAGCTGTGCTAGCGTTATTTTCTTTCGCACCGCATTGGAGAAACCCTCGTGGTAGCGGAAGAAGACCTTCAGTTTCTTGGTCGGAGGTTCTCCATCCACCGGTTCTGCGACACGCTTCTGCCCCTGACTGGGTTGCTTAGCTCCTTGGATGGATGCTGTGTGACGAGGACCACCATCGCCCGTCCTGGTCTGCTTCTTCGACCCGCTTGGTTTGCCGACCACCCGGCCGAAGAAGTCCACCGCCACCTTCTCAGCAAGCTTGCTCTTGAGCACCACGCCGCCATCCTCGTCATCACCGTCGCGGCGAGATCCAGGACCGGCAGGCAAGTACTGCGCCAAGACTTTCTGCGCGCCCGCCGACTTTGCTGTGCTCCCGTCTTCGCCTGACGCAACACCGGCACGACGACGTTGGATCTCCGCCTCCATCTCCCTAGCCACCAGCTGACGCACAGCAAATCTGCTCGAGGCCACGTCTTTGGAGCGCCGGCCTTCGTACTGCACGAAAGCGTCTAGTGGAGGCTCCAGACGCATCACCAACGAGCCTTCTTCCGTTCGATCTTGTGTGAAGCGTAAGTTCAAGTGGAGCATGATGTTGACCAGTGCTGAAAGCTTCTTCCGTTCGTCTACGCGGACGAGCTGACTGTTGACCTGGGATGGCTCAGTGGAAAACGTCAGCAAACTGCAAAGCACGTTGCACAGGATCAGTAGCAAGACTTACTGGTCGAAGGTCAGGATTGATCATCCTCATCAGACTAGGGCCCAGTTCCGTGATCACGGCGGCAGCGTTGAACTGTGTCCGTAACGTGGGAGGCAAGCTGATATGGAGCGATGACGTGATCTCTGCAAATGCGGTCCGTTTGACAAAGTGCTGAGGTGGAAGCGGTATCAGCACTTGAATCTCCATCGACGACCTCGCAGACCAGTCGACTCACCTCGTAGTCATTCCGAGGGTAATCTGGCATCGTGTTCTTGGTGTTTGCGAAGAGGTTGTGCCACGGCACGAATGTCCAAGGCATATATCCTAGCATATCAAATGTGCCCGTACCTCCATTCTTCCACACACTGTCCTGGAGACAGCCTGCGAAGTATAGCCAATCGTGCGCTTCCTTGAACCGTGCCCAGCCATCGTCCACGAGGACTAGATTGAGGTAATGCTCAAAGCAGCCGAGCGCGACCTTGTCAAAGTCCCCGCACAGCGTTGCCTCACGCACGATCTGGTCCATCTTCGACTTCGAATCTTTGCCGTCCAGATTACGTGCTCGTTCCCGCGATGATGGCGCATGGAAGAGAAGATCCCAGACTCGATGCATGTTGGCTCCTCCGTCTTTGAGGCCCAGAGCAGAGGCTGCACCGTGTACGTGTGCCTCTGTGATAGTGTCTGAGCGTGTCTTCAAGAACTGGAGCGCATTGACGCAAGCCCGAACATCGCCTTGCGCCATGTCGACCAGGATCGAAAGGGAACGCGTGTCCGCACGCATGTTCTCCAGTTCGCAAACCTCCCGTAGCCGTTTCACCAGTGTCTGTGTGGGGGGTCGGTGATAGCGGATCATCTTTGCCATCGGTCGCAGTGCCCGTAGAGCTGGTGCATATCTGTGTTCGGTTCGGACATGTGATTCTCAGCAAAAGATTGTGATCAGTCCATAGAAGGGTCTGTGTTACTCACGCGTCGTTGCAGACACAGATGATAGGGCGTAGCAATGGCTTGGAGTAACCCTTTCCTTTTGCTTTCGACTTCGCATATTTGCCTCCTTCCAGTAGCTTCACCAATGCTCGAATGAAACCACCTTCTCCTCCCGTATCCGATGAACCCGCTCCTGCATGTCCAGCCGCACCGCCGGTGGCTCCGTCGATCTCGTCAATCAGCACGAGCGTGGGCCGTTTTGGGTGTTTCAAACTGGCGCTTTGCAACGCAGACTTGACCACATTCTCCACTGCACCGGCGTTACGCGCATCGCTCGCATTTAGCTCAAAGACACCGTACCCAGCCTGGGTTGCGATTATGTGTGCCAGCGTCGTTTTGCCGAGACCTGGTGGGCCGGAGATCATCAGGACACGTTCCGCAGGGCGACCGTATGGATCCGCCCACGGCACCTTGCCACCAGGAAGCACGTTCACTAAAGCCACGGGGTCCTCACGTGCTCTCTTTTTCGGTTTCCGTTTGAACACGCATTGGTCCCACTGCTTCAGCCATGCCATGGCTTCGCGATGGAGCCGGTCGTCACCGATGAGCTCTGTGAAATGCTGCGGTCGATGTTTGTCCACCCAGAGTGCTGATTCGACTGGCCCCGTCCGACCTGGTTCTGGCAGAGCCTTCTCCTTGACTGCCCTCGATTCTCGTTCTTTTAGCTTCATCCGAATCGAAGCGGCCATGACTGTCAAAGCTGAAATCGATGACTCTGGCTCATCAGACACGATGCCGGCTGGAGTGTTGAGGATCGAATCTGTCATGTTCTGTGCTTTTGACATCGGCCTCCGTCTGACAGGTGCATTTTGGGGAGCAGAGATCGATCGTTGAGGCATTCTGACCGGGGCAGAGGGCGGCGTTGCAGCTGGAGGCTGTGCCAAAGGTGTTGAGCGTTGAGCCTCTGACGCTTGTTCCGCCTCGTACGCAGCAATCTCCGCATCTAGGTCGAAGCCGGGCTCCTCCTCGACGGGTGCAAAGTGACGGGCTGGCCGCGTGGAGCCGAGAGCATTCAGTGCAGCTTTGACGGTATTGGCGCCCGGCCCCTTGGTTGGAGACGCTTCCATAGGTCCGCCGATTGGATGATCAGAGCTGTCGTCTTCCGCTCCAAAGAACGCGTCCGAAAGCTGCATGTTGGTGTCTGCCTCCTTTCCGCTTTCTTCTCTGACGCGTTGTGCCTTGCACTCGGCTAATGCTCGTTGCACAGGATGGTCAGGTATCTCTTCCGCCGTGTCTTTCCCTGGTCTACTCGCTGTCATGCCGAGCAGTTCTTCCCATCGGTCCGAGTCTTGGTGCGATGGCTTTGAGAGTACATCGCCGTTGAGTGATGCGACCGTGGTGGTGGCCTGGACTTGGATAGGCCGTAACACGTCGGCTTCGAGCATAGCTTCCCGCTCGTCCTGGTCCGAGTCAGCATATTCGGCGCGCGATGTAGGCACTGCTACTTGCGCGTCATCTGCGCCTCTGTCGCCTTGACGCGCTGATGCTGGTTCCTCTTCAGCCAGCTCATCTACGAGCTCATCCTCCTCGTCATCGTCGAAGTCGAGGATGCCGTTGGACTGTAGCTCGGGGTAGAGAGTCGGGGGAACCGCAGGCGTGTCCATCAGCAGCTCTGTGGCCATTCTGTGATAGCGTCCCAGCGCTGTAGCCGATGTCGATGTATGTGTGTGGTGTGGTGTTGTGTGGTGTTGAGTAGCAGCAGCAGCAGCGCGTCCTCGAACTTTTGAAGTGTTGGACTTTTGTGACGCGTGAGACGCGACGCGCTTCAAGCGCTCCACAAAAGTTCGCGTGGGGTTGATCGACGTGAGGCAAGCCAGAATTATTATTTCAGCAGCGGCATTCACGCACCAGAACACATTGTCATTGGATGAACTCCTTGATCCGCTTGAGTACAAGGTCCGCTAACGTTCTTTATCGCTCGCGCTCTTCATTGATCCGATCTTGCAGTGGCGGTCTTGTATCTCGTCTCGCTGACTACAGACTTACAATTCCAAACGCTGCACGGATGCCACCCAGAACCTCGGCAAGACGAGCAGCTTCTAGCACTGCAAAAGTAGAGACGGTCAACGTAGAGATCTCTTCCGATTCCAATGGCCGCTCCAAGACCGTAGTCGCCTCCACGTCCCGCAAGCGTAAAGCCGATGCAGCTCCAGCTCCGGCTCCCGAACCAGCCACGCCTGCAAAGGTGGCAAAAGGAAAAGGCAAAGCTGCTGCAGCAAAGGCGAAAGCTGAGACGGAAAAGGAAGAAGCGGACGAATCTGCCCTGTCTTCCCTCTCCGAGGACGAGAAGGAGAAAGGAACCACGCCCAAGTCACCCAAGAAGCAGAAGAAGAGTCGAGCGCGCAAGGATACCGCAGGCGGGCCCGATGACAGTCCTTTCAAACCCGTCAACGAGGACAATCTTGCGGACGAGAGTCTGCCCAAGAACACGGCATTGCCTGAGACGGTTCATTTTGAGCCTCGTCCTGAAGGTCAGGTACGGATCGCCGCCTGGAACATTACAAGCTTGAAGGCTGCAGCAGACAAGGGCATGATGAAATATGTAAAAGCGGAGGACGCAGACGTGCTCGTTCTCACAGAGACCAAGGTCAGGCAAAGATGTTCCTCAAATTGCGTCGAAATCATGACTGACTTCCTTCTCTTACACAGGTGAATGACGTCCCGATGCATCCTGGTCTTACGGCCATCTACAAGCACCAGTACTGGGGCATAGGGACAAAGAAGGGCTACGCAGGCACTGCCATTCTCAGCAAAGTCAAGCCCATCTCCGCCACCGTTGGCTTCCCCGCTGCTGTTGTGGCAGCTGCGGACGGCTTCAGTGCTGGCCAGGCAGAGCCAGAGCTGGACACGAAAGGTCGCATCAGTGAGCTTCTGATTGGTCTTTTGAGCGGCGGGCTGTTACCTGGGCGACTTGCTGGGGCTGAACTTCCATTTTCTCCACAGTCACGTTGGAATTCGACAGTCTCTATCTGATTGGCACGTATGCAGTAAACGCTGGAGAAGGTCTCAAGGTACATCTTCATCATTCCAAACTTGGACTTCGACCAGTCATATCTGATTGCCAGTCTTGTTGATCTCACAGAGCATGCCTGCCAAGCAGCACTGGCAACGTCTGCTCGCCGCCCATACCGCAAGTCTCGACGCCAAAAAGCCAGTCATCTGGTGCGGCGACCTCAACGTGGCGGCAACCGAGCGTGACCTTGCACTTGCCAACAAGAAGTGGAATAAGAGCCCTGGCTTCACTCATGTGAGTAGTCTGATCTTGTTTACTACCTACCATTGCTCTGCACTGGGAGGCTCACTTTGCCTGGCGCACCCCCAGAACGAATGCACAAACCACGCAGCTCTTCTTGCCGGCACCGCCACTTCAACGTCCAAGCCATTCCTCGACATCTGGCGCGAGTTACACCCGGATGCAGTGGGACACTACAGCTTCTTTGGCTGGCGGGGGCAGTGCCGCGTCAAAGGTATCGGATGGCGTTTGGACATTTTCATCGTGAGCATGGGATCCTTTCTTGACACCTAGTCCGCTTCTCCGAGATTGACTCGTGCACCGCTGTCCTGATCGGGTTCCAAGGTGTCGGAACGTCTGAGGGATCGAGTCAAGGCATGCGAGATCCGGTACGAGATGTATGGTGAGACGTTGATGCTAATCTAAACCACATGTCGAGAGATGATGCTGAATCGGATGTTCTTTCATCTTTCACTTCAAGGCCCTTCCGATCATATTCCTGTGGTGAGTGGCAGCTCGAACACGGACGTCGAATGGCGGATCTTGCTCACGCGTAGGCTTTGCTTCCCTATTCACAGTTCTGCGATATTGCGGGCCCCTTGTAAGAAGTAATGAAGTTCCAAAAAAGTTAGATGACAAAGACAAATCCGCGACAGATTTCCAGTAGTGACGAATCGCTGGCGACCATGGGGGAAAGAAGTGGGGTAGCCCATACTAAGATGGAAGTAGAAAAGGAGAAAGGGCCTGACATGACAGAGGGGAGAAGATGGGAAGCTCGGAAAGGACAGCAAGGCTCAAGCGTGATAAAGTTGCCAATCGAAGGGGACGCTCCTTCCCCAGATGCCCGAGGGACCACAGGCGCTGCTGTGCTGAGTCTGCCGGATCGCACTCTTCCCAGTCGCCGTGTTGGAGCCGAGCACGAGCAGATTCAGGCTCGTCGCACTCGCGACGGGCGACCATCCGGCGTAGCTGCCAGTGTTTGGGTTGCCGTTGTTCACAAAGGCTGCCAGACGGCCTTGCCATTCGGCAGAGACGGCCTTGACGGCGGTAGTGGCCTCGGAACTCGGGTAGCTGCCAAAGATCAGGTAGATGTCGTCTTCGTGGCAGACGACGTTGGGCTTTTGGCAGTAGTCGATGTTGCTGTTGGAAGGGTAGGTGGCTCCGACGTTTGTTTGAGCGAGCCAAACTTGAGCTCCATTCCTCTTTGCACTGAAGGAACGATACGTGCGAGGAGGGGAAGGCATTTCGGTCAGCTGGTGTTCTGCAGACATTGCCTGCGAAAGATTGCCCGGTCTTGTTTCTTCCTTCTCGGAACTCACTTGACTGCATTGTACTGAGCGGAGCAGCGCCAGAAGCCATCGGAGCTCAAGACCTCGAGCTGAGAGCGCAGAGCGTCCTGGCCCGACGTCGTAGTGTTCAACCCGTACACTTTCGAAGTCGCAGCCGTGTATCCCCTGCCCGCATTAAAGATCAACGAAGCCGCCGTGGGAAAGTCGACCTGGAACCCATTCGCTCGGAGCGTCAACGTCGTCGCGCCCGCTGGAGTAGGCTCAAACACGTTTCCGATCTGGCTGCCCGCGTCGTTCTGGACGGTGCTCAGGAGGAGGGGCTTGGTGAGCTTGAGTGTGTTGGCAGCGAGCCCACGCTCGAAGGAACGAGGGATGTACTTGCCCAGCGTCGGCCGGAAGGGCTCGCCGAGCGGCATGGTAGGGTCTACGTTGGGAAGGGTGGAAAAGGCATCAAAGGTGGCCGAGAGGACGTCATCGGCCGACGAGGCGCGAGCACAATCCAACGTCGTGCAGCCGAGGTCTGCGAGAGCAAAGTCGGTCAACTCGGCTGCTTGCGTCGTGTTGGACAGGCCATAATCTTGCACGTCGGAGAACATTGCTGCTCGAGCAAAGAGCGACTGTGCGGCTGGAGTCGTCAGGAGCGTTCGCACAATGTGAGCTCCACTCGATTGGCCCGCAATGGTAATCTTGTTCGGATCGCCGTGGAAAGCCGCTGCGTTCTGCTTGATCAGTCCGAGCGCAGCCACGACGTCTCGGACCGCCTGGTTGCCCGCCACCTTGGTCGCGTTGGGCTTGCCGCCATTGGTCTCGTCGAGGGTGGCTGCGTTCTGGAAGAAGCCGAACAGACCGACTCGGTATTGGGGTACGATGACCACAATGTCCTGCGAAGCGGCGAGCTTGGAGGCGTCCAGACCGGCTGCTGTGGAGCTGCCGCCGATGAACGAGCCGCCGTACAGCCACACCAATACTCCCTTCGACTTTGAGCCGCCGGTAGGAGTGTACACGGTGAAATAGAGGCAGTCCTCGCTCAGCGCGTTGCCTCCTCTCGTGCTGATGTCGCCGTAGCAGCTGGGCGGGGTCGAAGAAGCGTCGTAGGTCCCGTTGAACTTTGACGGCGGTTGAGGGTTGGCAAAGCGGAGGCCGCCTACCGGAGGTTGGGCAAAGGGAAGAGTGTACCGTGCCACATTGCCATTCAGGGAACCGACTGCGAGGCCCAAGGTGGTGTTGGCGGCGGGGCGGAGCGGTGGTACAGCAGCTGCATGGAGCCGGGTAACCAGAACAAAGACAGTGCAGAGGGTGAGGGACAGAGACTTTAAGAAGGACATGATGACGACCTTGGTGAGGAAAGACTCCAAAAAGGGTAAGAAGTCGTCAGCACGAAGGGACATTTATAGGTCAGCAAGGCACGGGAATGGCATGGATGTCTTTGAGGACGACGTGGACCCTCTCACTGCCCGGCACGCATATGCATGATCGATGCAGGGTGCTCGCCGTTAGACAAGGAACAAAACGTTCTTCAGCCCTTCAATAGGCACTTCCTGCGACGTTACCCTTTGTCTGCTTGGCCGCCAAGCTTTGAAACGCCTCACACACTGGCTCTCCTTTCTTTCCGAGGCCGCCCCTTTCGCCGCAAGGCTTGACAGCTGCACTGCGGCGAGAGCCATTTGTAAAAGCATGCATCGCGCAAGCAGGCGTCGATGCAGACGCTTGCAGCCACGAATGGACTTTGTGAAATTGATCAGTCTGGCTTGAGAGCCTAGGAGATGGAGCCTGGAGTGGGCTGACGTGATTCCTTGCGGAATGGGGCACACTTTAGTCGTCGAGCTCGCGAAAATCCTGGGGGGGGATTGCGGGAACCAAAAGTCAAAAACGGGAGGGTCAGGGTCCTGCCTTTGTAATGTATGGGCCTGCTTGGCAGCCGGCACGTAGCGGAGGACTTACAGTGTGACCCGTGGTCTGAGCATGCTGCTGTGCCGCCTTCTCTCCTGTGAGCTTCTGCCCACATTGTCCGCATCGAATCGCAAAGTTTGCGGTGTCAGTGAAGCTGCAGAAGGATGTGGGAGAATTGCTTGAATATTGTGTGGCGTGTGCATTCGAGTAGAGGGCTAGGTTCATTCAGACTCACTACTTTCTTTGTTTTAGCTCTGCCACAAGTCTTTGAGCAGCCTCCTCTATCGGAGGAGAATTGGCCTCAAACAGAGTGGTGCTGTACTCTGCTGGTGCACCCGGGAAGGGAAGCAATGCGAGTACGTCGTAATGACTGAGAATTGATGCAGGGAGAAGTGAGAAGGGAAAGAAAGAAAGAAGAAAGGGTGTCAACAAATGGAAAGGGAGAACCTTGTTAGGGCCGAGTGGCACAAAGGAATTGTGTCCAAGCCGAAATGGTGAGGCTCGATGGCTGAGAAAACGGCCTTGCAGTAGTGCGCCCTGCTTCCGTGGTGGGGGTCCAAAGCAGAACAAAGGGAAGCAGGTCGGTGCTGGCATGCACCCAGTCAGCCTCAGTGTGCCCAGGCAACCGAGCCCAGGGCGAAGCGGGCCAGAGCTCATGCACGGCTGCTGATAGGATACAAGGGGGCAAAAGAGGAGGCACGATACGCAGGAAGGACACTTACATGCCAGAGTAGATGAGATAACACGCATGTGGATACCCTTCTCCTTCTCCGAAACGGTGAACGACTCCCGTTCGCACGTCGATGGCGTTGATCAAGACATGGAACGACTTGGACAGGACGGAGAGCTCGATTGCGCCCCCCCAGGTTTGCGGGGAGAGGATGCGATGAATATACTCTTCCCGTGGATATCTAATCCAAGGGCGATTTAAGTGAGTTGGACTTTTTTGACACAAAGGGAGGGTCGAAGATAAGGGCAAGGAACTGACCCGAGAATCACATCGCTGTACTCTTCGTCTTGCGTTATGGTCTGCGCCACTCCTGGAGGATAGTCCCGATTAGGCCTGTGAGTCCAACATGATAATTCTCTCTCATCGGGGTCAAAAGAAGGCTGATTCGAGGGACGGTGACCTACTTTCTCTGAGTTTAAAAGCGGCCTCCTCACCCATGACCTGCCTCTGAGCAAAGCTAAAGGCATGGAACAGGCATGAGTTGTCATCCTCGGTGACTCTCAGAACCAAGCTGCCGAATCCGCCCTGGACTTCGACAAAGACTTCCCCGTCGGTTACCTGTGGCTGTTTGCGAGAGAGACGAGGCTGCGGTACTGAAGCTGGGCCAGCTGGCTGGTTGGCGGCGGGAGTTGAAGCTGGTGCGGTGATTGAGGATGCTGGCGCGGTACTCTGTGACGATGATGCGCTTGGCTTTGAGACAGAGGCCGAGGTTGAGGCCGAGGATGCCAGGGTGGAGGCGTAACTCTGTTGGGCCAACTGTTCGCCTGCGCTGGGAGCTGGCCGGTCTGACCTGGCAATAATGAGCTGATCTCCCGCTCGGATGCCGACGGAAGGGCTCGAGATTGGAGCATCAGAGGCGACGGTGGACAAGTCGATGGACTTTGGTGGGAAGCCAGTCTTGACTGCCAAAATTCAAAGATCGGAGGTTAGGGCAAGAAAAGCGTGGGCATGGAGAGGATGAAGAGACTCACTGTCCTGCTGGTGGGCGGCGATGTCGGTGGCAGAGTGGATGAGTAGCTGAAGCTGAGCAATTGTAGTGGCATTTTCCACCTTGACCGTAGTGGCACCGCCAGGATGTCTGTTTTGCAAAGAGTGAACGCGTCAGCTTCATGTTTCGCCCAGCATTCGTCAACTCAATGGCAGGCGGTGATCATTCACCTGATCCGGATCATGCTGCAAGTGCTAGAGCTACTGTTTCCTACTAGCTTCTGGACCTTCAGCGATGAGGGCGACGGATGTTGACCCGAGGATGAGAGTGTGATTTCGTTGCCGTTCCGGTACTGTTCCGGTCCCGACCCGGTACACTCGGGCGAGTGGAACCCTTGAGACCTGAGATGTGGCGGAGTTTGTTTTACCCGATCCCGAGGCAACTTGACGTCCTTCTTCATCCTGCACCTTGCTCAAGGTCCCTCTCATCAACTCACGTGAGGAGCTCTGCCCGACCTCTTACATAGTTAGCCAAAGCTTATGTTTGGAACTGTGTGCGTGCTTGCTGTCTGTCATGCCATCAATGATAAAGCTCCGTCCGCGCTACGGATAATTGTGTATGTATGTAGCCTCGCTGTTTAGGACAAGGAGGTGAGGGGAGTTTGAATTGATGACAAGGCTTGGGGACCCGCTCAGACTGCTGAATGCAGGGCAACATCGAGCTGAAGAAGGACTGCATGTCGATATGGTTCGGGAGAGGTGTGATGGGATGGAGACCTTTGAAGCTTGATGATGATGATGATGAGAGCGGACCCTTCTTGGCGTTGAGGAGAGTACCAGGGCTAGGATATTTGTTGTATTCGAATATTTGAATGCAATACCGCATTCGTATTCACTTTTTTGTACCAAAAAAAGGCTGTATTCGGTATTCGAATACCAGCATTCGAATGCCAGTATTCGTATTTGTGTCTGAGTCACGTGCTGGCTAGCTGATCCATGCTGATCATTCCGCCATCGCCAATTCACCATGAGCGTCAATGACCCCTGAACAGACTGGACCCCGTCAGCAAGCATGTCGGTGACACCGTCTCCTACACCATCGTTTGCAAGCGCAGAAAGGCCTACATCCTCTGCACTGACATCGTCAAGCAGACTATCGTCGGTCGCACTGCTGCTCTCGTCCTTGGTGGCGAGTCCGAGGGACACTTCCAGAAGGTCATGGGCTCTATCGGTCTCATCCTCCTCATTCTCGTGCTCGTCTTTGTCCTCGCCTTCTGATCGGTGGCTTCTTCCGCAACGTCGAGATCGCTCGCCCCAAGGAGAACAGCTCGCTCATCTGCACCCTGATCTTCCTCATCATTGGTGTCCCCGTCGGTCTCCCTTGCGTCACCAC
>LAXH01000120.1:30224-54486 GCA_001006505.1 Tilletia horrida | reverse complement strand
GGGGGGGGGGGGGGGGGGGGGGGGGGGCGAAGCAGAGCGGGCGGTCCGAATGGTGTCAGTGCAACCTGCTCTCCTGACGCTCTCGGCCTCGAGGGCCATTTGCCAAACTCACAACATATACGGTCACCGTCTTGGTCGCGGGTGGGAACAGAAGGAGGCGCTCCTGCATGTCGCGTGCCTTGTGAGGAGCCGATCCCGACACAGTTCGGGTGACAACATCACTGCAGTACACCGTCGCACGGTCATTCAGCTCTGGGTCATCGTCCGTGTCGGAGAACAGGGCTCGGTCGACGCCATTGCTCAGTCTGGTGTCGTTGTGGTTGAAGTGGAGCTCCTTGGCGAGAGTCTCCACCAAGCCTGCGCTTGCACGCTGGCTTTGTTCGCGCCGTCTGAAGACGGGTGAGGCCAAGGAAGGAGCGGGCGCCGGCTGGGTGTAGGATGTGATCGTCGTCGTTCCGCCAGGTCCGCCAGTGGTGATCGTGCGCGACGTGGTAGCTCTGCAGATTTAACCCCACAGATGTCATAACAGCGGTCAGTACTTTGCCCTTCCAACTTCGAGCAGAGATGCCCTTGTCCACATGATTCACTCACGCAATTGGCTTGCCGGTCACGGTCTTGGTCATTCCCTGGATATCAGTGGCAGTAGCGGGCACGGTGACTGTGGTGGTGACGGTGACCTGCCGCTTTGCGTGCGCATGAGTGCTGCCGCCATTGTGGAAGACGGTGACCGTCTTGGCGGGTAGAATGTAGGTTGGGGTCGGCCCTGCGTTTGCTGTGGAGGATGCCTCGTTGATCAGTCCGGTGACGCACTGGCGGACCACATTTGATGGCGAGGCGGCCACGGCAGCGCCGAGGAGGAGGAAGGGGAGGGTTACACGCATCGGAGAGTCAATGTATCGGGTCAAAATCGGATCGCTTTGCAGAGGAAGTCGAGAGTGCTTTGCTGGAAGGTATCAAGAGGTCGACGAGTATTTACGAACAAAGGAAGGTCGAGCTTTTCGAGGAGTGTGTGAGAGAGAGAGTCAAACTGGGAAGGACAACGAAGGAGGAGGGAGGTATGTATGTAGTGAGTGGGATTAGAACGAATGCTGATTATGTAGAGGAAGAGTGAGGGAGTGTCAGTGTCTTCCTTGCCCTTGGCGAGCAAAGGCTGTCTCCGATGGGGAAGTCCACAGGAACAAGGCTGGGGGCGGCACCGACAAAGTGCGAGCCGAAGGAGGAGACGGCGATGGTGACAGTAGTGGTGGCAGAGTAGTAGCAAAGGGGCTCCTTCTGTCCGGCAAGACGATGCCGAGTAGGACGAGCTGCCCTGGACCGAAGAGAGAGAGAGGATGTGAGCTATGGCGCTCTGCATAGTCCTTTCTTGAATTGACACCTCGCCAGGGCTCTCTGTCCTCTCAGTCCCCAGCACAGGGAGGGGAGCAAGTCTGATCGCTTGCCAAGGGCATTATGGCCCACTGCAGGATGGATGCGGCACTAGTGAGAGATCAGAGTACAGTAGTGCCTGATTAGTGGGCCAGCCTGTGGTTTGCTTCCCTCTCTCGGCAACAAGACGCGCAAATCACTCATCCACAAATGAATAATGATCTGCAGGCTGCAGTGTCGCAAAAGTGGAGGAGGGCATCATTGGGTAAGTAAGGATTACGTACAGACATGGTAGTCACGTGATCACTGGGAATAAACAAAGCTCGTTCCACATGGCACGCTCTTTGGGCAGTGCAATAATGCATTCAACGCACGCTCCCACCAGCACTGAGCACAGCACAGCACACAGCACACAGCATACATAACAGCCGGCTCAGCAGGCAAGAAGTTAGCATATAGCGAGAGCACGGGCACGGATCTCAATCATCGACCATTACAGCAGCAGCGCATCCACCAGCACGACTAACAATCATGGCCGACCCCTTCGCAGACCGACACACCCTCGATGCCAACCCGTTCGCAGACCCTGCGATCCAAGGCGCACTCCAATCCTCCTCCCGCTCCTACGAGCCCCAGACACCCGGCTCAACAGGCTACGGCGCCTCTCCCTACGCATCTAGCGGCTACCGCGCCGGCGGGGCCGATCAGGACGATGACGACGCCGTGACCCGGGCAACCGGAGGCAGTGCCGCCGCCGCCAACAAGATGGAAGAACTCGCAAGGAGAGAACGAGAGCTCGACAGGAGGGAGGCCGACCTGAGTGCGCGCGCATCTCACATCCAACGGCACGGCCGCAACAACTGGCCTCCGTTCTACCCTTTCATCTACCACGACATTGAGGCAGAGATCCCACCAGACTCGCGTCCCGTCGTGGCCACCGTCTACAAGCTCTGGTTGCTCCTCGTAGTGGCCCTCATCATCAACCTCGTCGCATGCGTCTTCTTGCTGATCCAGGGAGCCAACGACGGAGGAAAGGACATGATCAGCGGCATCGTGTACCTTCCAATCATTGCAGGAGCCTCATTCATGCTCTGGTACAGGTGAGCCCCTTCCAAGACGCACGCTCAGTTGAATGCTCTCCCACGTCTCCCACACACTCTGACTCGGCCCTCTTGTGTCACCTGCAGACCGCTTTACAACGCGTATATGAAGGTATGGTTGGCGCACTTCGCTGCTGTCCAAGTCATCATCACTAATGCATCGACCCTTTATGCTCATCATCTTCTCACCATCTTCACGGCGCACAGGAAAGCTCCGTATTTTACTACATCTACTTTGTGTGAGTCATCGTCCTCGCTTCTTTGAATGCGTGCCAGGTACTGATTCCAACCATGATCGGCTCTCCCGCAGATTGTACGTCGATGTATGCGCCGACTGGTTGATTTCAAAGGCTTCCAAACTGACCGGTTCTGTTCGTCTTCGACTTGCGCACAGCGGCGGATTCCATCGTGAGTGCTGACGCTGAGACTGTGTCGTGCACAGGTCCGCCGAAATCTCACTCAAACACAACCTGAATTGTGCTCTTTGCAGTCGCATACTCGGCATATATGGTGCTCGGCATACCAGCCACGGGCTCGGCCGGGTTGATCAACACCATCCAATGTTTCCAAAGCGGAAAGAGTGAGTCTCTTTCTAACCCCGGTGACGCTGCATCTCTTCAGAGTCAATCTCTTGGCTCACACTCGCATCTGGATCCATCTCGCACAGTCATCGCAGCCATCCTCGGCACAGTTGCAACGGTGGCTTTTGCCATCCAAGGGCTGGGGAACCTATGGTACTACCGTCTTACCTGGGCACACAAGAACGAGCGTGAGCATTTCTATTTTGCCGGATATGACCGTGCTGCTGCCCGGGTCCGATGGTATCCAGCTGACGAAATCGTTGTCATTGGTGCTTTGTGTTGCAGAGGGCCATACTTTTGCACAGGCCAAGCAAGAATTTGCGACCCACGGCGCGCGAGCCTACTTGTGAGTTGTGCATCCGTGACCTGCATTCATCTTCTGGACCCGAATCAGATTCTGATTGTGGACTTCTGCTTTGTCGCTGTCAGCACACGGGGATCACAAGTCTGAAAGTCGTGCGGTTCATGCGTAACCCCATGGGAGTGTTTCCAGGCCCATCATTTGCGACTCGGGCTCCACTGTTCACGTACGCCTGCTACGCTCCAAAAAAACAAACACCAGCCAGCCTTGACAAGGCTTCTTGATCTTTTCTTTTGTTCCGACGGGTTTACGAATGTTTACGAACAAATGCATATCCACTGCCATCAACGCGCAGTGCCCAGTCATGGGAAACCAATCCTTCGAACGAGACTGCATTTCTTTCACGCCTCGTCAGATCTGTGCAGCATGACATGGTACCCAGGATGAGATCAAGGGGATCAACAGAAGGAGGTTACGCCAGACTAAATGTACGAAGTGGGAACAAAGAGGGAAGAGCGAGGATGAAAGGAGCCCGCATGAGATGGAGAAGCCGCTTTGACCCATTTAAGGGAGACGACGAGGCCAGAGTGCTTGGACAAAGAGAGAAAGAGCAAGGACATATACAGGGATCGAGAGAGACGGAAGCCTGGAAGGAAGAAAAAAAAATCGCCACATCAGATCACCATGGAGACGTGAAAAGAACGAGGAGGAAAAAAAGCAGCAAGGGTCGAGAGAATCAAGTAGATCGATCTGTGCGGCCAGAAGAAGAAGACAAGGAGAGAGAAGGGAAGAGAGACGGATTTGGAAGAAAAAAAGGTAGCGCCGAAGAGGAGCATCGTTATTCTGCCCATGGTTGGCAGAGAAGAACCCGTGATCGCTTGCTGTGTGTGTTGTTTTCTCGTGTTCGTCGGTTCGGAGGCACCCAGCCAGGTCGAGGTTTAATAGGGCTCGAAGGTTCCCAAGAAGGATCCGTCGAGGAAAGGTGTAATAGACTAAGGATGTCGTGCATGCGTGCATACAGTCGGATTTTGGGGGGGATGTTCTTCGTGATTAGCGTCCAGCGCGCCTTGTCTAGGAGGGCTTTCATCATCATTCTCCATCCTTTTTGGCGTCTGCCGTCGCGGGAGTCCCAGACTCCTCCTTCTTCGCGTCCTCGGCAGCACCGTCCGTCTTTGCGGCCGCCGACGCTCCTGTGCCTTTGTCGTCGCTCGTCGCCGCAGCAGAGCCACTGGCTCCATCCGGCGACTTGATCCCGTATTTCTGCCTGACTGCCTCAAAAGTCTTCAGCATCTTCCTCCTCGCGCCAAGCGCAGCTACCCCTTTGGCCTCCAGCGCCGCATCGTCCATAACGACCATGTCACGCCAGTTGCTCGATTCAAAGTTGGGTGTGTACTTGTGCAGACGGAGGTGCCGGAGCCAGGCGGGGACATCTTCGAGCATGGAGATGTCGGCCACTTCTTCTTCTCCTCCGCCGCCTCCTGCAGCACCACCGCCGCCGCCCAGCGCCGCTGACAGGGTGGCTGCATTGTTCCGCGCGCTCGGAGACGAGCCTCCTGGACGGGGCGACCTTCTGCCTCCCAGACTGCCGCTGAACTGGGCCGTGTTGGGTGTGGCTAGGCGCTGTCCTGATCCGCCACCACCACCAGTCCCACCGCGCGCAAACGCAGCCTGCATCTCTGCCATCGCGGCGAGGTTTTGCTGGTTTTGCAGGATCTGTTGCTGCATCGCCAAGAACTGGGCCGCGTTCACATTCACACTTCCGTTCCCGCCCGCAGCCAGATGGCCCATCTGTGCCATCGCATTCATCATCTGCATGTTCAGCGGGTTGCCCATTCCGCCTGAGGGGGACTGCAGGCCTGCGAGCGTGTTGGGAGATCCGGGAGCCAGGGCACTGAGAGAGAACCCGGGCGTGCCGAGTGCGCCTGCGCTGGGAGAAAGCGCCATGGCCTGGCGGAAGAGATCCTGTTGCTGGGCCGCGTTCCATTGGTTGCCGAGGTTGGGCGAGGCGCCGTCAAACATGCCAGAGAGGACACCTTGGACATTGCCCGTGCCGCCATTCTGGCCCTGGCCGAGCTGTCCGCCTCCCGAGGTGCTTTGAGAGGACTTGCGCTTGTACTTGGCCACGTCGGGATCCAGAAGAACAGAGCTGCGTCCGGCGGCAGCATCCGAGCTCAGGCTGGCAAGCTGAGCAGCAGCCGCATCGAGCGCGTTTCCAGTCGCGGCATTTTTGTCGTCGAAGGAGGGCACCATGGGCGTGTTCATCATTGAAGCCCAAGTCGCGCCCTGGGGAGCCAGAGGCGACAGCTGGTCATCCAGCAGACCCCCGCCCATGCCAAGATGTGGCGAGCGTGGCGCGCCACCATGGTGGTCAGAGATGTTGCTGAGCCCGCCAGTCGACTTGGGACGGCTTCCAGCCGGGAGCTGTTGCTGGTCATAGCGTCCCCCGCCCGGTTGCGGACTGCGCGATCCATCACCTCGCTGCTCAGACACTTTGTCGAGACTGCTCCCGGCATAAGTTCGCTCGCCGGGCAAGGTGCCGGGGGCAGAAATGCGGTTGGCCTTGAGCTTGGCGCGCTGAGCAGCAAGAGCTGCAGAGCCGGAAGAGTTGGCGCCTCCAGTCGCGTCGTTGTTGTTGCCGTAGAGAGCCGCAGCGTTGGGAGAGAGGAAGCCAGACGCGTCCGTAGATTGACGGTATGCGGCCGCGCCGTGGGGAAGGGCCGACTTGTTGATGGCGGCACTGGGCGACTTGAGACCAAGAGCAGCATATTTCTGATCCATGTGGTCGAGCAACTGGTTGTTGGGCAGTCCGTGTACGGCAGGAGAGAGCAGAGCAGTCATCGGATCGGTGCGAGCCATTTGCTGAAGCACGGTAATGAAGAACCGGATTTGGACTTGAGTGGCTTCTTGAAGGAGACTGTAGAGCGCGGCGGTCCGCTCGGCCTCGGACAAGACTCGGAACCACTGTTCTATGGCAGAGAGCTCCTCCTTGAAGTTCTGGTCGAGAGACGCGGCAGCCATCTCCTCCAGTGTTGCCTCGTAGTGCTGGAGATCTTCGAACCACTTGTCAATCGCATCCGCTGTGAATCAGATATTCAATGCCATCAGTATCAGAATATCCAAGATGAGAGACATCAGCACAAAGGGAGCTTACACTCAGGAGTTGCCTGCGGATGCGTGTTGAGCATCTCCGAGCTTGGGCGGAGACCGCGTCCGAGAGTGGCACTGTTTGGCGGCGGCATTTGGAGGTTGCCTCCCATCAAGGGGCTTCGTGCCTGCTGTTCGGCTGCTGCCTGAGCAGCTGCGATCTGCTGACTGAGACGGGCAATGTTGGTGTTGGTGTTGGCAGAGTCGAGGGTGCCGGAGGAAGATGAGGAGGAGAGCTTGGAGCCGAGGGAGTAGCGGGAGGCGGCGGCCATGGGAGATCGCATGGCGGCTGCTACGGCTGCGGCTTGGGCTTGGCCGAATCCGGCGATGGATGTGGATGTGTGGGCGGCGGGAGAGGAGGAGCGATGGAAGCCTGCTGCCGGCGCTGGCGAGACAGGAGGCCGCAGGGATGACTGCAAGTGGTCAGACATGAGAGAGAGAGAGAGAGAGATAGACGAATCAACACACAAAGGAAAGAGGAAAAGAGAGAGAGAGAGGTGCTAACGAGGCGAGTGAGCGGAGGATGGAAGATGGATGGGAGAGCCTGTCTTCCTGCGCCGTTCACAAGCGTCCAGAGACAGTACTAGCAGTAGCAGTAGAGAAGAGGAGTGAAGAAAGGGCAGAGACTCTCAGAGTCGATGTCGATGGTCGTCGTGGTTGCCTTCATCTCTGCTCCCTGGCTGCTGCCGCCGGTGAGCTCGACAGGGTGCATCTAATCCACGTGGCACTTCGGTCTATCGGCCGAAAGTCTGTTCACTCGGCCGAGTATGCCAAAGAACGCGAGCAACATGGAAGTCGCGTCAACCTGCCAAAGCGCGTCTCCATCGTCCTCCTCTCACTATTCTTAAGGCGCGCAAGAATTGTACATTGGCACAAGCTCAGCATACGGCGAGGAGCGGTCGGACATAGCAAGGCAGGCAGCTCGCTCACCATGCCACGCAACTCGCTCGCAGGACTCGATCTAGACAACGTGGGTTGCTACACCTCTGTTCTGTTCAGATGGTGTAACATGACGCGCTGATTTCTTACCATCGCCATTCTGTATGCAGTTGATCCTCACATCCAGACGAGGCACTGCAGCGAGAAACCTTCCAAAAGACCACGACGAAAATGCAAGCTCGCAGGATGTAGGCGCTCAAGAGTACTCACAGACTGCCTCACAAGATCCATCGTCGTCTGCCACCGACTTGGCGACACCAAACTCGAGAAGAGCTCGCAAGGGAACAGCTTCAAGTGTGGTTCCTACCAGCCAAGCTACTCCGAGCCCAAACCAAACTTCTACAGCCACCTTTGACTCTTCTTCTCCCAGAAGAAATGTCAGGAGGGGTGCTGGACCTGGTGCGGTCGCTTCCCCCGGCACGGAGTCAGCTGCCCCAGTAGCGTCGAGTAGCCTGGTCCAAGCAGCTACAACTGGTCCTGCTCCTGCCCAAACCACCGGTATCCGGAAGATCGTCCTCAAGCGCAAGCGCGCAGACTCTGGCACCGAAGCCCCGGCCATTAAGGAAGAAGTATCTGAACCCATCCCGGAACCTCAAGCTCAGCGGACCAGGACAAGGCCCTCGAGGTCAAAGCCCGATCTCGCAGCACAACAGCAACCTGAACAGGCTCAGCAGGATCTCAAGCTTGAGCAGCAACAGCAGCAACAACAACAGTCTCAGGCGCTATCACAGCAGGCGCAGAGCTCCAGTCAAGCTCAAGTCTCGTCTCAAGCGGACGCCGATGATGATGATGACGCAGAAGGCGATGATGATGAGGACCATGACGACGGAGAAGGAGATGACGAGGACAGCGAAGATGGAGATCGGGATGATGAGGACGGTGACACCACTCATGCTGCTGATGGCGGTGCCAATGGGGCTGGACCCTCCCGCAATCCGGTCGGAAGGCCCGTGTCGAAGCCACCCCGACTGGATGCTAATGGTAACGTCATCGTTCGCAAGCGTGGCCCGCGTGGTCGACGGCTGAAACCGACGCTGAGGGATGTCGAATATGGGCTCAGGGACCTCAAGGCAGATGAGTTCGTGTCCCGTCTGAACACCTGAAACTCAAAGCATCCTTGCGAAATTCTGACACTCTCTACTTCTCGATGCAGTGGCACACATTACATCGACTATTTCTTGGAGTTGCCGTCGAGAGAAGAGTACCCAGACTACTACAAACATATCATCCAACCGATCTCCATGCGCGAGATTGACGTGAGTTCCATCTGCACATCAGAATAACGCTGGATGTAGGCTGATCCTGTCTCACACCGGGCCCCTCCAGATCCGATTGAAGAAGCGAGATACCACTTATCCGAATCCTTACACCTTCATCTCCGACTTGAAGCTGATGTTCGCCAATGCAAAGTTCTACAACGAGGATGGCTCCCCAGTCTGGATAGCTGCTGATGAGCTGGAAGTAAGTTCAGGAATTCTCCGTCACTGTGCTGAAAGAGGCTTCCGTCAGTTGCTAAGCTGGCTTCGCTACGTACCGTCCGCAGAAACACATGGAAGCCGTCTTGATCCCAGCCATGATGAAGCACGGCTTCACCTTGGACCCCAACGACATGCGCAAGACGGTGCTACCCAAACGCGAGCGCCCGCCTCCGGTTCCCAAGCCGCCCAAGGAGAAGAAGATCAGCAAGGCAGAACTGCGAGAGATTGAGCGTCGGGCGGCACAGGCAGCAGAGGCCGAGGCTGCTCGTGCTGCCGCTGCGGAACAGGCTGCAGCTGTATCAGCCGCGGCCGCTGCGGCCGCTGCCGGCGTCCATCATCCTGTCATGCTCGGTGACGGCATGGACGGAATGCTACCACACGCGGGACTCAGTCCGAGCTACGGTGTGCCGCCACCTGCTGCCGGTATCCTGCCACATCCCAGCCAATTCACTCCGCACTTTGCCGCACAAGCGGGGATTCCTGTCGGACCCGGGATGCTGGCGCCTGCCCACAGCTCGCCATACGCATCCACCCACCAGATCCCACTCCCCAACATGTCGCCGCTTCAATCACAGCAGACCTTACTCCAGCAAGGAGCATACCCCGCTGCATTGCAGCAACAACAAGGCATCTCGCCGCTTTCCTCCCTTGCTGCTGTTGCTGCAGCTGTCGCGGCGCCAAGTCAGACACCCGGCCCAAGCTACTTCCCTCCCGGTATCGGAGCTGGTCCCGCAGCTCCGGCTCCGCCTGGTGCGACATCTGGACCCTCCCCGCTGGACAACAATGCTGTGTCTATGGGAGGAGTTCAACCCTATGCACCCGTGACTGGCCAGTATGACGGGGAGTCTGCCCTCGTTGGCGAGGAAGCAGGAACGGATCCTGCTGCTGGTGCCGCCGACGTTCAGGGCTCGGGCGCGGCAATAGTCAACCCTTACACACCCCCGACCGTGCTTGGGGTGCGCCGCGCCCCTGTGATCCCTCTGATTGGCATCGACGTTGCGCTGAAGAGAAAGGAGAAGAACTCGACACCACCAGCAGCGAGTGTGAGCGCGAAAGGAAAAGGAAGGGCATTCCATCGAGATATTCGCGTCCTGGTCGAGAACTTGGCTACCCGGGAACATGCGATCCACCTGCCTGCGGACGCGGTGAGAGCTGCCAGCCAGAATACGGGCGGAGGTGTGGAGGAGATTCGGGTGCGCTTCCGCACGTGTCCGGTGACCTCAAAGCTGCATGCGAGACGAGCGGGCTCATTGTTCGCGAGTCGAGGCGGCGCTCATGGAGGTATGGTCAACGGGAGCCTTGGCGATGGTGACGCAAACGCGGGCCTGCACTCGGATTCAGATCTTAAGCATCGGATTCCGTGGAAGTGGGACATCACGACTCTGGTCAACGGTCGGGCTGTGTCTGGCGAGTGGGTCGAAGAATTACCATTGGGGCAAGAGGTGCAGGTCGATGGAGGAGAGTCGATGGATGTGGATGGCGATACCCAGCAAGAGGCTCGACCGCGGAAACCCAGGGCGCTAAGCAGGACCAGACCCGCTAACAGAGAAGACGCGGGCATTGCGGCGCAGATCTGCACGCTGCGCTTCCGGCCACAACGAGGCACCAATGTGATCGACATTGCGGTCGAGTCTGGAACTGGCCAGGTGCAGCATCAGGAACGGCAGACGCGAGCGAGGAATCAGCAACAGCCGCCCCGGCACGAGGGCTCGGATGCGCCAGTGGTTGTGCCGTCGGCCCGGCTGGACCGCTTGCTTGAGCGGGAAGACGTCAAGTCGGACGAGGAGCTCCGGGCGAGAGTGATGGCGCTTCGGACGATGGAGGAGCGGTATCGGGTGTTCATTGTAGTGCCCTGACATACATAACCTTTGCGTACGCTTGCTCCTTGAGGGGTTTGACATGACTTTTGTCCGGGGCCTTGCATCGAAAGATATCTTCGAGGCTTTATCGCTGCTGGGATTGTCTGGGTCTAAGGCCAGCAGCGGGGCAAGCAAGGGCCTCCTTCGTTTGCCCAGTTTCTACGCAGAGGAGAGCAGAGGAGACTCACCTGATTACAGCTGTACAGTTCATCTCCCAGACCACCATCATGGTGCACTTGCTTGATCGCCGCCATTCCTTGTTCAACCATGGACGGGTAAATCTTCTACAGACGCCTCCATCAGCGGAATTCCCAGGAGGATCCAACGGTGGGATTCCGAGAGCCGGCACCGCATGCGCAAGCTATTGTACACAGGTGCCCTCGTCCCTGCGCTAATAATCATCCGCAACCCTGTGGATGTGAAAGAGACAGCGGAGTAAGGTAAAGCCCCAGATGCACGCGTGCAACAACGCGGCTGACGAACCTCTGTGCATAAGCTCTGCCCACTGATCCAGAGATGTTTAAAGAGCCCTGTTGGATGAAGTTGCTCAGAGTTTCCCTGCTTGACCCCCGTATCAACCCCAGATGTTTACCATGTTCAATCTGCTACATGTCCTGCTGATAGCCTCCGTTGCAGCGACGTGCATCGACGCTTCGCCGCTCGATGAGCGCACGGCACAGATCAAGTGTACCAAGAAACCTCTACTGTCTGCTGTGCCTCGCGCCGAGTTTACCTACTTCTTTGCAGAGAACTACTATCTCGATATTCACGCTGGCTTGAAGGATTCCGCCGGTCGCCCGGCCTTAGCTGTCGTGAGTGAGTCCCCTCCTTCTTGGGTCGGGCCAACGCTCCCATCTCACTCTCTTTATTTTGTGCGACTTGATTCACAGAACCGCAATCTCAAGAAGGGTGATTCCAAGCTGAAATCGATCGGATTCAGCTTCTATCCATGCAACTCGACCTATCTCAATTACACGAGTCCCAAGAATCCTCCAGTGTTCCCTCCTTACAACGCGTCTTACTCTTACGAATACACCGACCCACAGTATACCCTGGGTGAGTTGAAGGTCAATTCAATTGGAGGCTGCACCTTCCCATGCATTGGCTGAGCGAAAGTTGCCTTCTGTACTTCGCGCCTGCTGGTCAATCCCCAGTGTCTTACTATGGACAGCTCCGCTACCAGGGCAAGTGTCTGACCTTGGAGCGTCTCCACCCCAAAGCTCCTACGCCCTTGGTGCTCGACACGTGCCTTACGGTGGAAAATGACGGCCTGAAGAAGCAATACTTCGTAAGTGAATTCACCGCGATGCGATAAGACGGCCCTGTTGCTAAACAAATTCTACTCATGTCCTGACAGCAATACCAAAAAGCCCATGGCTACTATGGTGATGGCACGCCTTACATCCAAGTGAGTGCGAAGTGTTCAACAGTCTTGTGGATTCGGCACCCAACTTCTCCGCTCATTTGACCGGTCATTTTTGTTTGCGCTTCTCTCTCTCTTCTCCACCACTGTGCGCCGCTCCCAACAGAACACGATCGTGTACGATGGCGGCAACTACGAAAGGTATCAATACACCAACTTCACTTACCATGGCAAGGAGACGTATGGGGTGTTGGCCAATTCCTCGCCCGGTGATGGCCAAGTTGCCAACATCTTCTTTGGGCCCGACTCTCCCGGCTCGGCTTTCGATTGAAGGATGTTCTCACTGCGGCAGCTTTCGAACGGAGCGGAAAGCGTGGCCTCTCGACCAGCACGAATTTGAGTCCCATCAAAAACACACCTGTCATTATTTTTTTTTCTTTTTTTGTTGTCCATCATCAGCAGAATCACCTTGTCTGTCGCTAAAGCAAGTCAATAAGTAAGTCTAGAGTACATGATATGGTCTGCTGATGTGGTGCAGCACCAGTGGAGCACATTCTTTCTCCTGGCGAATGACTTCGGTGGGTGTGTGTGTGTGTGTGTGCATGTGGACCACGCAGCTGAGCGCTGAGAGAGTAGTGGTGGCCTGAACAAAGGGAAACTTGACGGAGATCGGCAAAGCTGGCCTGCAAGACAAAGACAACGGCGGGGGACCACCTTGAACCTTGGTTGTTGACACCGACGATCGTCATAACCGCGTGCCAGTCCATCTGCGAGCACCGTCCCGCAGGTGTGTTGACCTCGAGGTGAGCATCCTTGCCCCGTTTGGAATCGGGCACCAGGCATCACCTCGCGGAAATCTTGGACAAGCGAGGCCCTCGCTCGCATCGTGAATGCGCTACTACGAGCTAGCCACAGAAAAGAAACCAGCCCTGGTAGCATACTGTACAATACGGATCAGCTCACCACGTTCACCAATGACCCCGACACAGGACACAAGGAAGACGGGAATCGCAATGTGACCCTGCACGCGCTTCCAGTGGAAAAGATATAAAGCTGTGTTCTTCTCTGCGTGCAACAGTTGAATTGCAACGCTGTTTGTACCCACCTCCTCCAGGTTTGACAACACCAAGATGCTCAGCATGCATTACCACCGCGACGTCACTCTCGCCCTGACCACGGCTCTTCTTGGATTCCTCATGGCCTCCACCAGCGTTCTCAGCACGCCTGTCGGATCCGGCGCGTCAGGAGAAGGACTGACGACGGCGTACGAGCCCTGCAAGAGCAGCTCCGAATGCTACTCCAACCTCTGCCAAGCGAACGTCTGCCAGCCTGTGCCCCTGGGCGCCACGTGCCGCGACGACCGAGACTGCGAGTATCTTCAACAATGCTCGTACGGATTCACATGCGCCGAACCGTACTACGACGGTGGCTACTAGAGCGCGCGCGCGCGAAAGGAAAGACCTGCTCGACATGGCATGCGAATCTTCGACCTTTTCATCATGGCACGCAAGGTGCACCTGTCACTCGGATCCTCTCGATTCTCCTCTGCAACGAACCAGATTACCCCTCATTGAGGGGAACAACTGAAACGCAGGCGATGAAGGCATGCATATTCTCATGGATGAGACTGTACATCCGAACCCCCCAATGAGTCCAGCCCTACGTCTTGAGCTCGATGTTCAGCAGGAGAATCAGGGCACGCGCCGCAGCGCCAATCTTGCGAAAGAGTGTGATCAGGATCAAAGGCACTTGGAAAATAATTGTAAGATGTTTTAGAGGGGCACACCTCTTTGCGCTCAGCACGCTTCTGGAGCTCGGCGTCGTGTTTCTTGACCAGCTGTGTCGGGCGCTCATGCACTGGGTGAGAAGAGGATCCGGTTCGAGGAGAAGGAAGTGGGGCCCAGACCGGTCAGCGATATGCTCTCTTCTTGTTTGCGTTCAAGTGCGGCTCACGAGCTGCGTCGATTGCATGCAAGCGCTCGTGGCTCGGGGAAGCTGCGCCTTCGGAGTCCATGCAACCGTTATGGCCCTCCACCAGAGTGCGATCGTAATCAGCTTGGTACTGCTCGAGTGATACCTGAGGAGGAGTATGTCCAGCGGTGCGAGAGATCAGTCAGTCAACCCCCAGGAAGGGGGCAATCCACCTCCGCTGCTGGATCTATTGGAGATCCTTCTCAGTCCGACACTGAACCGACCTGGAGGTCAGAAAGGACATTGTCAAGGACGTGCTCCACTGTTGCGGCAATCTGGTCGATATCCTCCTCGGTCGTGTGTGCCGGTGGGAGGGCGGCCGATCTGCAGGCCCAGAGAGAAAGGCTCAGCTTCGGATGCATCTATGCATGTAGAACCCTCGGCGGACGGGTTCGACTCACATGTCCTTGTTAGCCTGGCTGCTGATCGCGACTGCCTCCTTCTCCACCCGGCCGACATTGGCTTTGAGTTCGCTTCAGCATTTGGCCGCTTCGGTGCGCTGTCTCTTGAAGTTGATCTCTGTGTGCATCAGGCAGGGAACGAGTCTGGATGAGAATTCCACGCTTGGTCAAAAGGGCCTGCTGATTATTCTACTCGCTCAGGAATTCCTCTGTGAAAGAGTTGAGCTCTTCGTCAAGGCCGAGCGTGTCCGTCTGCGTGTCTGGCATGTCCTGCAAGTCCGTTTAAGGAGAAAAGTCGGGAAGGGAAAAGGTCAGAGTGAATGCTGTTCCGGTATTGAGTGAGTGCCATGCATTGCACCAAGCAGAGACGATGTTGGCCATTTTCCTCACACATAGCCATGATCACCTTGACATGCGCACTGCGTATCTCATTCATGTCCATCACACTCGACCTCACCTTGATGTCGACCAGGAGGCTGGCTGGCTTGCACGATATCGTCCTGTCACGGACTTTACGCTCAGGTGGTTTGGTAGAATATATTTTTGCTAAGCCTACCGGCAACACAATTGGGTGTCTTCTTGGTACAGTGGTAGCATGCTTTCTTAGGGATGATATCTACGTCTAAGATGGAAGAGGTCCTGGGTTCAATTCCCAGAGAAGACCCATTTTTGCTGTTTTTGGCAATTTTGTTTACAATGTAACGTCGGACAGCGAGGGAGCGCGTTGAGGACCGCCTTGCTCACCTTTTGATGCGTCAGGGGCCCAAGGTTGGGCCTCGGCACTGGGATGGGGGCCCGTCCATCTTGCTCCTTTGGCACCAACAAGGAGAGCCTGTCTTACTCTTTGCCCATGGCTGCGAGAAGTTAGCCAGCGTCGAATAAGGTTATCTAATCTTATCTCGCAGTGCTGTCCTCGGCCATCAAACGGACTTCATTGGTTGGATCTTCGCCTTCTGGCACAAGCGCATGTCGACTGCCTCTCATCACGACTCCAAACCCGACTCGCTCGTACTCGTACCTTCTCTCTGACTCTCTCGTCGCCGACCAGAGCAAGCAGCAGCAGCAGCAGCAACAGCAGCAGCGAGAAGCAGCATCAGCAGATGCAAAGAGCTCTGTGCAGCTACCGCCATCTCATCATCACTCGCACTCGCACTCGCATCCTCCCATCGCCAGTCTCTCTCCGACGCTTAGCACACAACATGACAGCACAACTCATCGATGGAACGGCCATTGCTGCCTCCATTCGCAAGACGATTGGCCAGAAAGTAGCCGCCTCTTCCTCGTCCTCGTCCAACACACGCAGCCTTCTTCCTCCACACCTCTCCATCGTCCAGGTCGGAGAGAACCCTGCATCATCAACCTACATTCGCATGAAGAAGCTCGCCGCAGACGAGTGCAACATCCGTCACACTCACGTACAGCTCCCCGCCAACACACCCGAACACGCCATCATCGCACGCGTCACCCAGCTCAACCTCGACCCCGACGTCGACGGCATCCTCGTCCAGCTGCCCCTCGGCCCTCACATTGGAGCAGAGGGCGAACGCCGCGTCACAGAGGCCGTCTCCCCCGCCAAGGACGTCGACGGCTTCCATGCCCTCAACATCGGCCATCTCTCCTCCAAGGCCTCCAACCCGCTCTTTGTCCCCTGCACCCCCGCCGGCGTCATCAAGCTGCTCGAGTCTGTCGGCCTCAACGATCTCTCTGGCAAGCACGCCGTCGTCCTTGGCCGCTCAGACATTGTCGGCAATCCCGTCACCTCCCTCCTCCGCGCCCGCAATGCTACCATTACCCAATGTCACTCCAAAACGCCCCAAGAGGACCTCCTCACCAGCCTCAAGACTGCAGACGTCGTCGTCGTCGCCATCGGGCAGCCCAAATTTATCAAGGGAGAATGGCTCAAGCCAGGCAGCGTCGTCATTGACGTCGGCACCAACTACATCCCGGACTCGTCCCGCAAGTCGGGTCAGCGACTGGTCGGAGACGTCGATTTCGAGTCGGCCTCCAAAGTCGCGTCTGCCATCACTCCCGTGCCAGGCGGAGTAGGTCCCATGACGGTCGCCATGCTCATGAACAACGTCTATCTCTCTGCCGAGCGCAAGGCTTCGAGCGCGGGTCAGGCCAATAGCGCTGCCGGTGCTGCGCTCTCCGTCGGGCGCGGCATTGTCTCGCCCAACCCAATCCAACTCCTGGCCCAGGTGCCCGCCGACATCATCGTCGCCCGCTCCCAGACTCCCAAGCCCATCACCCACCTCGCAGCCGAGATTGGAGTGTTGCCCTCCGAGCTTGAGCCGTACGGAGATACCAAGGCCAAGGTCGACCTCTCCATCTTGACCCGTCTTGCACACCGCAAGAATGGCAAGTACATCGTCGTCGCCGGTATCACGCCCACCCCACTCGGAGAGGGTAAGAGCACAACCACCATTGGTCTCGCGCAGGCCCTCGGTGCCCATCTCGGCAAGGCGGCTTTCGCCTGCGTCCGTCAACCGTCTCAGGGTCCCACGTTTGGCATCAAGGGAGGCGCCGCCGGCGGTGGATACTCCCAAGTCATCCCCATGGAGGAATTCAACCTGCACCTCACGGGCGACAACCACGCCGTCCAAGCAGCGAACAACTTGCTCGCTGCCGGCATCGACGCGCGCATGTTCCACGAAGCCACCCAAAAGGATGGCCCCCTCTTTGATCGGCTGTGTCCCAAGAAGAAGGGCAAGCGCAGCTTTGCGCCCGTCATGCTCAAGCGCTTGGCCAAGTTGGGTCTCGAACACAAGGCGGCGGACCCTGATTCGCTGACAGAGGAGGAAAAGGCGCGCTTCGCTCGATTGGACATTGACCCTGACACCCTCACCTGGCATCGGGTCACCGACACAAACGACCGCTTCCTCCGCGCGATCACCGTCGGGCAGGCGCCGACTGAGAAGGGCCACGAGCGCAAGACTGGGTTCGACATTGCCGTCGCGTCAGAGTGCATGGCTGTCCTCGCGCTCGCGAGAGACCTCAAGGACATGCGCGACCGGCTCGGCCGCATGGTCGTCGGCTCCAGCCGGGCAGGCGAGCCCGTGACTGCAGACGACCTGGGCATGGGCGGAGCCCTGGCCGTGTTGATGAAGGATGCGATCAAGCCCAACCTGATGCAGACGCTCGAGGGGACCCCCGTCTTTGTCCATGCGGGGCCCTTTGCGAACATTGCGCATGGAAACAGCTCCATCCTCGCCGACGCCGTTGCGCTCAAGCTGGCCGGGCTGGAAGAGGGCGAGGGCCCGGAGCGGACGGGATATGTGATCACCGAGGCTGGGTTCGGAGCCGATATCGGGATGGAAAAGTTTTGCAACATCAAGTGTCGCGAGAGCGGCCTCGTGCCCGATGCCGTGGTGCTTGTGGCGACGGTCCGGGCACTCAAGACACACGGCGGCGGACCCGAGGTGACACCGGGCAAGCCGCTAAGCGAGGTCTACCTGGAGGAGAATCTCGACATCCTCGAAAAGGGTCTGGTCAACTTGACAAAGCACATCAGCAATGCCAAAAAGTTTGGGCTCAAGGTGATCGTTGCGGTGAACAAGTTTAGCTCGGACACCCAGGCCGAACTTGATTTGGTCGTCAAGAAGGCGCTCGAGGCAGGTGCGGACGCTGCGGTGCCTGCGGACCATTGGGCGCGCGGAGGAGCCGGCGCGACTGACCTAGCCCAGGCAGTGATTGATTCCATCGAAGGCAAGCCGTCCGAGTTCAAGTTCCTGTACGACCTCGACGCGCCGCTCGCCTCCAAGATTGAGACCATTGCCAAGGAGATGTACGGCGCCGACGGCATCGAGCTTTCGGACACGGCCAAGGAGCAGCTGGAGCGATACGAGAAGCAAGGCTTTGGCAACTTGCCCGTGTGCATGGCCAAGACGCACCTCTCGCTGTCGCACGAGCCCCAGTTGAAGGGCGCGCCCACGGGCTTCACGGTGCCGATTCGGTATGCAAAGCTGAGTGCGGGCGCCAAGTTTGTGGTTGCGCTTGTGGGTGCGATGCAGACCATGCCTGGTCTCTCTACCCGACCGGGTGCATACGACAGTGAGTCTGAGGAAGCCTTCTCCCCCCCTCCCCCGCAGCTTGCTGACTTCCCGCTTTTCTAATTCTCCTCAATTGCAGTCGACCTGGACGAGAACGGGCAGGTGCAAGGTCTTTTCTGAGCAAGGATGAGCATAATAGGCTATCAAATCCTGGACAATCACCGGGATTAAGGGGGAGAGACCAAACCCCCCTTACCCCCACAACTCAAGTGCCCCAAGAATGCGATATACACTTAATTTCCAGCCTCTCGCTCGGCGAAGTGACGAAAGGAAGCTGACTTGCGCTGCGAGGGACAGAGCGCCTGACAGTCTGCGATCACGTGCATTATTGCAGGAAGGGGAGAGCTATTCCCTATTGGGCTCGTGTGTGTGTGTGTGTACGGGAACAACAGTGAGCTGGGAGAAAGTGAAGGGAAGGGGGCTGCCCCGAACGGCTGGAAGGCATTGGCGTAGACGGATTCCTGTGAAGCCACTGGAAACACGGGCAGTCACAGCCGGTTTGAGAAGGGTAGGACGGGCATTTTCAACGTGTTTGAGGCCCCGTCATAATCAGCTGGAAACGGTCGGAAGTCGAGACACCCAGCAGGCGAAACGGAGGCGAGAGAGCGTGACAAAGAGGAACAGAGAGAGATTGGCACCGTGTGTTTCCGCCGTTTGGTGTGTGTGTGTGTGTGTGAGAGAGAGAGTAGTGTGTCGGGTTTGTCTTTATTTGTTTACCCAACTTGAGAGCGCAAGAGAAAGAGCCCTTCAGCAGAAGGAGACCAGGCGTTATAAGGAGAGAGGATTATTGTCGTTTGTTGTTATTCGAATTCAGAGAAGACCGAGAAGGGCTACTGGCCGATTGCGGTGATGTATATGTGTTGGATGTATTCGTAAGAAAAAAATGCTTGAGGAAGGGCTGCTGAGAGTTGTTCGCCTATGAGCGCTGCATGCGGGTCGAAGTTGAAGCAGAGCCTGAGTCGACATTGGCAGCAAAATGTTTGCGGCTTCGTCCCCGTATGGTCACCGGCGCAGAGTCGAGCGAGGCCAGGAGCACCCATTGTGGGTGGACAGAGGAGCTAGCGTAGGTGCCTTCTTCCTGTTGCTCCAGTCGTGAGTAGGTGGAGGGGCCGGCTCCTGCTGTTGATGCTGATGCTGATGCTGCTCCAGCTGAGGTTGCACTCCTTCTTGGACGCTTTGACGGAGGAGGTGCGTCCTCTTCCTCGTGTCTGGGTGCGGAAGGAGCAGATTGGTGGTGGTTGTCGTCCTCGCGAACGATTGAAAAGCCCGAGTTTGAGGGTGTGTAGAGAGAGAGACCTGTGCGGGACAAGCAGGAGAAACCCCTCCTTCAGCATCATCTCCAACAAGACCACAGCAACGAGCTTCAAGGTACTTACGTAGTATGAAGTACTGCTGCTCGGAGTCATCCCCCAATCTCCCATTCTTGCTCGTGGCACGACGGACCTGTACTCGACGAAAGGTGGCGACATTGCTAGCATTTTCAGCCGCCGCCGCCGCTGCAGATGCAGCTCCTGATCCGCCCGTCGAGGCAGAGAGACTTCCGCCTGCAACGATCGTGTGGGGCTGGACCGACGTCTTTGTTCCACGCTCTCGTTCGGGCCCAAACTGGACCAGACTGACTTCGTTCGCTCGGGGTACGACTTCGCCGTGGTGATTAGCTACGTGTGTCGTCAAGGTCACGAAAAGCTCCGGTGCGTTTCTCCTCCCCCTATGGCTTTGCTCAGGTAACATTGTGCTCGATGGAGGGACGGCTGACAGCGAGGAGTCTGAGCTGGACGATGTCGATGGGGAGCGAGAACGTTTCCGATAGTGAGTGTCGGTTATGGGGTCATAGATCGTGCTCTTGCCTTCTCGTTCTTTGCGCTCGATGGTGGCGACCGGCTTGACCACGGCGTCGATCTTGAGGTAGTTGCGTCGATAGCAGGTCCACTTTCCCCCGACCATGGTAAAGCATTCATGCGAGGTGGCCTGTAGCTCGAAGTGTGTCCTGTTGACGGCAAATTAGAACGACAACGAGTCAGCTAGGGCAATGACGATCAAGGAGCGACTGGACTGCGATGTGAGAAGAAAAGCGATGGAGTCAAAGGAGCGGCACCCACTTTCTGTTGTCGACCACGTATGAAGCATGTTGTCGGGTCTGGGAGCTAGCAAAAACGTTCTGATTGTTGGTGGTCAGCTGCAGGACATTCGGGATGGTCGATACCGAGGAGTTGCTGGATGTCAGACTTCGGCGGCGCAACTGTTCGGCCGCCTGTACACAAGGAGATCGGCGTGTCGGAGGAAGGAGTGATGCGGGGGGTGACAGTGGTGCAGGTGGCGGCGGCGACCTCATCCTTCCCTTCCCTTTCCAGACTGATGCTTGCTTGTGTGAACGTGCCGGCACGTTGGTGTATGCTGCCATCCGGTTCAGGTTTGCCTTTGCTGAGTCGATGAACACTCCTGAGACCTGCACATGAGCTGGTTGGGTTCGCGTGTGGATGAGTTTCTTCTGAGTGTCGGATGGAGACTTCAGTGGCGCCAATGACGATTGTTCCTGTGCGTAGACGCTTCGTGGTCTGAATGAACCGGTCGTGGATGATGAGTGGTCAGAGGTCAACCAATCGATGGACAGTCACAAGAAAGGAACAATCCAGGACGACTCACTCTGGCCATGGTTTGAATAGGCCGGTAGGGCTGTTGGTCCAGAATGAACTCGGCTGTCTTCGCCAAGGTGGCAAGAGGGACCTATTGAGGTGAAGAAGCCCAAGGAGAATCTTTGTAAGCCGTCACTTCCAAGCGCAGAAACCCTGGATCATAGAGAAAAGCGTACTCACTGAGTAATGTTCAGCCGGTTGAGTGGGGTGAGTGGCTGAGGACGAGCAGGATGTGCGAGACCTCGGTGGTAAGTTGCTTCTCCTTCGGTCGGACTAGCGGGTGACCATGCTGTGAGCGGTTGAGGACGTTGCGGAGTTGTTGGCTGCGCAGGATCAAAAGAAGAGCGTCGAGGATGGTAGTAGTGTTCGTGTCTGGGCGGCGTTGTCGAGAGGTGATGGGAAGGTTCAGGGCTCATGCGTGAGGTGTAGGTGGGAAAAGTGTTGTTGGTAGTCTTGTTGGCTGTGGCTGGGTTGTTCGTCCTGGATGGAGCAGGCCGGAGGTGCTGGTGATGGTGATGGTGTGAGGAAATGAGAGGATACATGTTTGATGAGGGAGTCGGTGAGAAGGAATCCCTGTGCGACTCTTTGATGCAAGGGACCAGAGTAATAGCGTCTGAGTTAAGAGGGCTGCGATCTGGATCTCCGATCGACTGTGCAACTGGATGCAGCTGGTTCAAGAAGAGCTGCAAGGAGCAGGTGGAAAGTTAGGCTTCAGATCCAACAGGTGCGATATGAGATGCCAGGGAATCTCGCGAACACGGTGAAAATAGGGCCAAGATTTGTGGTGCAAGGGAGTTGTTTGAGTCGGGGACAGGGAAGGGACCAGGCTTGGTGCTTGGGAACTGGAGGAGGTCCAAAGGCAACTGAATCACTTACCTGCGCTCGGACGGAGGAGGAAGAACGAGAGGCTGAGCAAGGATCCGAGATCGCCTCGTCCTTCACTCTGACTTATATAGACAAGCTCGCTGTAGAAATCTACAGCGCGCAAGCGGACAAGTGTGGGGGATGCGCCAGAAGAAGGGAACAAAGTAGACCAAAGCGGACCTGCCTCATTCAAAAGTCAGAGAAGAAACAAAGGCGAGTTGCGTTTCCATGTACCAACGAAAATGGGCAACTGGTCAGCTGATTGGTTCAATGCCTCTCTATCCTCCTGTGCGTTGCAAATTCATCCGGGATAAAGAGGGGCCAGCTGCCAACTCTTGGCGAATACAAGCGCAAAGGAGACTTCGGAGGGGAGTCAGAGCGCGGCAACGACCACGAAAAGCTCATTCGTCCGTTCATGTCATCTGTCTTCGCGGGGGTAAAGCGAGAGAAAGGACGGATGGAGATGGAAAGAGAGTCAGAAAGCATGAGGATCGAATTTGCAACCAGAGCCTCGAACGTTTCTGCCACTCGAACTGGCACAATCGATCACCCCGGAATTTCTATTTCTGGACATCACGTCCCATACGGATCGACCAAGAGTCAGACGGGGCGAGTCCGGATGAATGCATGTCTTTGATGGGACAAGAAGGTAGCGTTCCTGCTTAGCGCTGAGGAAAAGGTACTGCTGGGCAGGTTTCAAGTTGACGCAAGGACGGGTTCCTTGGTTGGGCGCCGTCGCGAGCGGATTTGTCCTTTTCCCTGGAACTCTGGTTCTTCCCCAAAGCAGTTTCAGCATGAGAACCCATACCCGCGATTTGGCGAGGTTGACTTGTGAGAGGCTGCGCACATCTCATTCGTTTTCTGACCAGTGGGTCCCCCCCTTTTTTGGATAACCTTCGTGCTTGTTGGTCCGCTGTCAAGTGTAGGCTGTGACAGGACAGCGCCCCTGAGATGCAAGGTCCGGTGGAGAATGGATCAATGTGCCCCAAATGTTAGGCCAAAGATGAAATGCTGCAGTGTTCACCTTGAGCCCCCTCGAAATCTTGATAAAGAGAGACTATCCACCTCAACGTTTGACCTCAATGACCGCTAGAAAGAAAACGTCCGGAAACATTCAGCCTGAACTATGTGCTTCTCCAGCTGAACGCACCCCTAAGGCAGATCTTTTGGAAGGACAGACGGAGATTTGCCAGGCCAGCGGTGAGTTCATGGTCTCACCCCGCTGACACCCGAGGTGCCAGTCCCGCTCAGTCCGTTTGAGGGGAGACAGGAGGGGCGAGACTTGTTTCCTGCAGAATCAGGAACATGACGCATGAGTTCCGCGGCTGTCAAAGCTGGAGGCATGAGCTATCCATGTTGAAGCATTCCATTCGAGAAGAAGAGCGAGCTGAGATGCTGTACTGCTTGGCATCTCCCCCCCGAGCGCTTGGTACTGTCTCTAGCAGGAGTCTAGCCATCTAGGCAAGATGATGATTCGAAAGGGCAATGACGGCAATTTGCAACATTCATCTTGCTGCGAGTCTCAAGCTCTGGCGAGAGAACGAAGTCAGTCCAGCATCGGGTCAGCACTTGATGACGCGCATACAGGGCCATGGTGAAAGCAAAAGAGGGGGAAAATGAGAATATCCTATCAGGCACGGCAGCTGCGGCGAATGCTGCGACGGCATTACTCGGACTCCCCCCTACGATCCCGACTTTGCGCTGTGGGAGAAGATTCTGTTGAAGTAGTAGGCATCGTTGCTGGTCCTCTTTTGCGGATTATGCTGAAAAGGTCTTGAGGTGCTTGTGATGGTCGTTCGTGGTGAAGAGGAGCTATTTGGGGCTTTGTTGTATGCATGCAGGGTTTTCCTTCCCTCACGTGACCGACTTGGAACGTTTTTCCCCAAACAAATACACTTAGCCAGCCAGCTGAAGCTGCATGAACACCAGCGACTTGAGAGCAACCCGCCTGGACTGTCTCTCATTCATTTGAAGCAGGGAACAGGCAGGAGGTACCGGGGCAACGCGCCCTGAGAGGACTTCATGTTCGAACAAGAGGCAATAGCAACGACAAAAGGACAGAAACGACAAACATAAACAAAGAACAAGAACAGAGTCCGGGTCGAGAAAACAGAAGTTGCGCTCCATTCATGCGGGAGAAAAGGCGAAGAGAGTCGCCGGGAAGGGGAAATCATCATGATTGGTTCGAGATCCGGTGAATGCGCCAATAAAAGG
>LAXH01000120.1:10096-30207 GCA_001006505.1 Tilletia horrida | reverse complement strand
CAAGAGAAAGGGGGCGAGATGTTAGCTCGAACCGACGATCCGCTGTCGTTTCCGCCCGCCATTCTCCTTCATCTTTGCACTGCTTCCCTCTTCCTCTGCAGCCGACACCTCAGGAATCGAGCCAGCCGGCGCGTCCGACTTGCGCTTCTTGCCCGCGCTCACAGACGAAGTCGAGCCTCCCTGGCTTGATCCCATCAAGGGAGAGAACTGCGTCGCCATTGGGGCTAGCACTGCCTGGGAAGGTCGTCGCGCTCCGCCTTGGCCCTCGCCTAACGAGGCCGACGCGCCGACTGCGTGCGCTAGGCTGCTCGTCATCTCGCCCTGGCCGGAGTCGGTGACGCTCCCTGAGGCGATGAAGTTTTGCAGCATCTCAATGTATCTGTGATGGAGTCACATCGGACAAAAGTCAGGAAAACACTCCCATCTCCTCGGCATGTAAAATTGTGGGCGGATGCACTCACTGAGAATCAGAGAAGCCCAAGCTGGCCAACGGATTCAAGCTACCGTCTTCGTCCTCGTCGTGAACCGCCGAGCTATTGAGCTGCATCTGTTGTTGGTGTGTCACTAGCTGTTGCGACGAAGGTCCTGCGACTCCCATGAACTGCTGGGAGTCACCACCACCACCGCCACCACCTCCACCGAACGAGAAGTTCATCATTCCATTCCCGTTCCCACTCATCATGCCACCAGCCACCAGCCCAGGCGCCAAGGAAGCGGCAATTGAGATCATGCTCTGCAGCGCGCCCTCTGGCAAACTGCCCAGGCCCATCTGACGCGGTATCTGCTCCATCTGAGTCACCGTCTTCAGATGGATCAAGTGCTTCTCCAGCATGTTCAGCAGGCCCTCCTTGGTAAACGGCTTGGGCAGGACGTCGGTCATTCCGTTGGCCATGTAGGTGAGTAGCTCGTTTGGTTGCGAGTTGGAGGTCATGGAGATGATTGGAGTGCGTGGGTCAAATTGCCGGATGAGAGAGGTGGCGGAGACGCCGTCCAGATTGGGCATGACGATGTCCTGATGATACACAACACAATGGCGAACGTCAGCTCTCAGAGGTATTTTCTGTAAGTTTCTCGATTCGAACAAGTGAGCTCACCATCAGGACCAGGTCATACTTTTCCAAATTCATCTTGTTGACCGCATTCACTCCATCAACAGCCACATCGATCGCACATCCGAACACTTGCAAAAACTTGCTGCTCAGCTTCCTGCACACCGCATCGTCGTCCACCAACAGCACCCGTGGCGGGACCGCCCAGCCAGGCACATATGTCGAGCGGCGCACGCGCAGGAAGGAGGCGCCGGGAGTCGTCGTGCCCGCGGGCGTACTCTCGCCGCTGCCGCCGCCGCCCCCGTTCGCATTCCCAATCGTCAGCAGACTTTCCGCTTCTGGCGTGGGTGACTTTGTTGTTCCCACCCCCGGCCCTCCAGCAGTGGGTGGGAAGAGGGAAGCTCTCCGATCCAGACGAGGCATGTCCTTTGGCAGCTCTTCCAGAGTCGGCACAAGCCTCTTCAGCCCGCCGTCAGCCGGAGAGGCAGTGGACGCCGCGGACGAGGACGGCGTGCCGTTACTTCCACCGCTGGCCCCGCTTCCAGGTGTCGGGGCAGGTCCCGCCGCACCTCCATCACCTTTGCCATTCATGTCGGTGATAGGGTTCGTGTTGTGCCCTGCCAAGTTCGTAAAGGGACCCCCACCTCCATCTTCCCGCGGCTGCAAGGTCCCAACTGTGAACACCCTGAGCCCAGCAGCCTCTAGCTGGCTCGCATCGAGTCCACCACTGGCAGCTGCGGCCGCCAGCGAGGACGTGGCAGGTCCGCTCCCAAAGACTGAGTTTGGATTGAAAATCTCGCCCGCACCATCGTCGTTGAAATGCGGCGGGTGGAGGAAGAGACTCGGCGATGGTTGCTGCTGCGGTTGACCAGGGGAAGACGTTGTAGGCGAACCCGCGGATCCCGTCGAGAAACCGTGTCTGCGTTGCTTGATTTCAGGAAGGGTCGCATTAGTGTTGGTGTCTTGTCCGCCAGATGAATGCTCATCAGTGCTTGCAGGCGGAGGTGTCGAAGCCGTTCCTGGCGACACGGATCTCTTCAAAGAGCCAGGTCCACCCGCACGAAGATGCTTCTGCTGCCCATTCTGGCCAGATCCGACTTCAGTAGAGGATCCGCTCGCGCCAGAAGACGAGGCTGCCTGCTGTGTTTGCTGCTCTTGAATCCGACGGGTGATCTCGCTCATCTGCGAGAAGGAAGCACTAGCTACGTCGGCGTACGAGCCAATGAGTTGGCGGGCCTCTTGCGCGCCAATGAAGGGGCCTTCCATCGACGACGAACCACCGGCCGAGGTGGGCAGGATTTGCTGCCGCAAGCCCACTGAGCCGTCTTCTACCTGCTTTGCCTCCTTTCCCCGTTCTGTATGCCCATATTATCCGGTATGTCAGTATTCGACTGCATAGACGTGAACAGAATGTCTGTGCCAAAAGCTCATCTCACCGTTCTCCATGTTCATGAGGTATTGGATCAGATTTTGCATGAGCTGATCTTGCTGGACCATGTTTCGCTGCCAGGTGAGCATTTCACCGATGATGCCCTGATACTGTTTTGTGAGTCCATCGATGTGACGGTTCATCTGTTCCTGAACGGCGGTCAAGGTCGCAACCTGGCCCTTGAGTTCGGAGTAGCCCTCGGCGGCCCGGTTCGCGATCTCGTGTGGGTTGTTGTCGAACATGGTGGGTGACCCTTCGCGATCGCCATCACCGGGGCCCTTGAGCTTCTTGCCCGTGGGAGCTTTGCGCTTGACATTCTCCAACAAGTCCTCGCGTCCGCGGATGAAATCGGGATGTTTGAACTCCCAGATCTGATCGCCCGAGGCGGAGATGTTGGGATTGTTGGCGCCCAGGGGGTCCATCATGAGATCGTCCAGGCTGGCTCCCGAGGCGGAGGCGTTTGCAGACTTGACCTTGTGGAAGTCGTACTTGTTCAGCTGTCGGACGAAGGAGGCAAAGTTGCTGTGTCGGAAGTGACGAGGGAGCACGTGTTTGGTGAAGTCGTTCATGTTCTTCACCACAAAGGAGTCACCTGCGGGTGTCCAGCTGACGATGGGTTCATAGAGCTCATCCTCCAGCATGCTAAAACGCGACGACCCAGATCGGAGACTGTGTAAGTACGAACGAGGACGAGAAGTTCAAGAATGCGACGCGGAAGACACTCACGTGAAAAGCTTCTTGACAAAGTCGCTGGCGCCCTTGGAGGGCAGCGGCGGGAGGATCATGTTTGCTGAGCCGCTGTTGCTCGGGCCCATACCGGTTCGATCTGAGGAGTTTGAGGATGGTGGGGGTGGCATGGGATATCCACCGAGGGGCATATGGCCCTCGACCAGCCCGGATGCCCCGAGCTGCAATCCTATGCCGAGACTGCCGACTCCATGTGGAAGCTGATGGGAAGGAGGTAGTGGTGGGCCCATGTGCTGCTGCTGCTGCTGCTGCTGCTGTTGTTGTTGTTGTTGAGGATGACGCGGTTGCATGGATGCTGGGGTGTTGGGAGGCGGAGGCATCATCATGGCGGCATGCTGCGACTGTATTTGAGCTTGGTTGCCTGATGGGGCGAAGAAGCCGTCTGCTGCGACCATGTTCTGGGGTGGGACGAGGCCAGGAGTGGTAGAGGACTGCTGCTGCTGGAAGGAATGATGCAGCTGCTGGTCGTACATCTGATGCTGATGCTGATGCTGATGCTGATGCTGCTGAGGCGGCTGCTGCTGCTGCTGCTGCTGCTGCTGGTGGTAATGGTGATGATGAGGATGCGACATTGGTTCGCCCTGCTCTATCTCAGTGTGTGTGAGACGAAAGGAGAGGGAGGCAGAGTGTGTGTGTTTGATGGCTGGATGTTGGTGGACAAGATGTCCGATTGCAGCTGCCTTGCTAGTTGCTTGCATCTCCATGGGCTTCGGCTGCCCGACTGGCAGCTTGTTCCATTCTCAGCTTAAACCTTATCCATCACCTCTTCCTCCTCCTTCTTCGATTCGCTCTTCAATCCAATCCACGCGCACTGGTGGAAGTCTCCCGCAATCTCGGGTGGGAGTATGTACAGTTCAAGCAGCATGACAGGTGTGGAGATGGAATTTGGCTACAATCTAGTCCTCGTCAGACGGAGGTCCATCGTCCTCATCGTCGTCATCTGTTGAGATGGGTCATCACAGTCAGCAATCACTGTTGGAGAAGTAGGGACATTCAAGGAGCAACTCACCGTTGGCTACGTCGCCCATGTCGATCCCCGCCAGCGCCTCGGCCCGTCGTAGCATCTCTTTCAGTTTGGATCCACTGCCTTCTCCCGACGACCGCACCACATCCGACGGCTTGTCACCGTCCTTGTTTACAATCCGCGGATCCGCACCGGCCTCGAGCAACTGCTCCACCACCCATGCTCGCTCGTCCTCATCCTCGATCCTGAGCACTGCCTCGTGCAGCGGAGTGTTGCCCTCGAGCTTGTTTGTCAGATCGACGTCGACTTCCTCCTCTAGCAACGCCGGCAGTACGCTTGTTGACGCACTCGCAGCTGCATAGTGCAGCGCCGTGTTGCCCAGTCCATCAGCAAAGTTGACATCGACTGCCGCTCCTGACAGCACCTCTTGTAGCAGCTCGAGGTTGTCTGTCCGGGCTGCGAACAGCAGTTGTTGGTCTGTGATGAGGAATCAACCAATTGTCAGTTTATCTCGTCTGTGTTATCGCCGGACACAACGACAAGACTCACTGGGGTTGGCACCCTCGTCTTCTGCCATCTGAGTGCGGCTGTATAGATCGCGTGAACTGTATCTGCGTCGATCTGAGTAGGCTCAGGCGATGAAGGAGCGATGGACCAGGGTAGGGGCAACAGTAGTGAGATAGCAGCTGGCTGCGATGATCATGGATCCAAGGCGCGGGAGGGATGGTCCCTGCAGCTTCAAATTCGGCAATGTAGTATTTCGCTCGGCCCGATCGACGCCGAGACCGACAAGTCACGTGGCATCTGGAACGCGTCCCGTGTTTGTGTTGGTCTCTCATCGCGTCGCGACCCGAAAAACAAGCTCGCATCAATCTCGAGGGGAGCGGAAAGACTGTTGATCTCATCGACAACGACGACAACGAAACCGCGGCTGCTAGCCACCAAAGATTGACACGATGCCACCAAGAAGGGCAGTACGCTCTACGTCGACCTCAATATCAGCATCGACATCTGCATCCTCCAACTCCACCTCACGCGTAGTCTCGACTCGGACGTCCTCAACTCGCACCGCAGCTGCCGCTGCCTCATCAAGATCACGACGCGTGCTGCAGGACAGCAGCGAAGAAGAGGAGGACGAAGAGGACGAAGACGATGTAGAGGAGGAAGAAGATGACGATGAGGAAGAGGGAGATACATCGGCTGCTCTAGATGCGATCAAGCCCGCCACGTCCAAGAAGGCGCGGCAGCCAGCCCAACGAGACAACGACGATGACAGCGAGGAGGAAGAGGACGAGCAGGAGGTCGGAGATGAAGATGAAGAGGCAGAAATGACATTCGATGACGAGCCCGTCCTCAAGCCAGGGCGTCGACCCGCCCCGTCCAGCGCAGCTGCAGTCAACACCTCTTCTTCGTCACTCGCGTCTGCTTCGGGTTCCGTACAAAACCGCAAACAACAACCCAGCCGCCGCGCTATGGACGAGGAGCTACTCTCAGACTCAGACGAAGACGAAGAGGAGGAAGGATCGGAAGATGAGGACGAAATTGAGGCTATGCTTGTCCGAGGTCCTGCCAAGAAATCAACATCAGCCGCTGACCTTTCACATTCAGCTGCAAGCATTGCTAGTGGTAGCACCGCTCCCTCGCCGTCTTCTTCTGTCATTCGCAAAAGGAATAAGAAACGCCAGGCCGAAAATCGCAGTCCGTCGCCTCCTTCCAAAAAGAACTCCCCTGTCACCAAGTCCAAGAAGCGCATGCCAGAGAACCGCAGCCCGTCCCCACCCTTGCACAAAAAGCAAGCATCTCCTGCACGGATTGCTTCACCTTTGGTATCATCCTCCAAAGACAAAGGCGCAGAAGCGCCCTTACAGGTTAAGCAGGAGGAAGTGGAGGAAGACATCGACTACAAGGATGGCGCAGATTCCGACAGAGAGCTCACTCCCAATATTGGGGCCATCGATTTGCCGACGGTGCCATCTACCCCTCAAGCCAACCACTTTGGACGCGGAAGTATTGCTCCGACACCGGCTTCGCTCCTCCGCACTGGCTCCCGACCGACCCCACTGCTTCAGCCTCAGGGCCCTCCCGCCCCAACAACCCGACTCGTGATTCACAAGATGGTGCTCCGCAACTTCAAGTCCTACGCAGGCGCACAGACGATTGGGCCCTTCCACAAGTCCTTTTCGAGCGTGGTGGGACCCAACGGTTCGGGCAAATCGAACGTCATCGACGCGATGCTGTTCGTGTTCGGATGGAGGGCGAGCAAGATGAGGCAGGGCAAGTTGAGCGAATTGATTCACAACTCCGCGGGCAAGGAGGGCCTGCCGAGCTGCAGTGTTGAAGTCTGGTTTCGAGAGATTGTGGATCTGGTGCGTATGTCAAGCAATGCTTTGAGAGAAATCAGGCACATCCCTAATTCGCCTTGTTGTATGCTCTACAGCCCGGTCGGGACGCGTTCACAGTTGTTCCCAAGAGCAAGCTCGTGATCACCCGGACTGCCTACCGCAACAACTCTTCTCACTACAGCATCAATGACCGGAAATCCACCTTCACCGAAGTCACTACCCTGCTAAAAGGCCGCGGCATTGACCTCGACCACAAGCGTTTCCTCATCCTCCAAGGTGAGGTCGAGTCGATTGCCCAGATGCCGCCGAAGGCCAAGACGGAACACGAAGAAGGTCTGCTCGAATATCTCGAGGACATTATTGGCACGAGCGAGTTCAAGGTGCCCATCGAAGAAGCTGCCAAGGAGGTCGACGAGATCAACGACGCCCGTGCCGAGAAGATGGGTCGGCTCAAGATTGTGCAGCGGGAAAAGGAGAGTCTGGAGGCAAAGAAGAGGGAGGCCGAGCAGTATCTCCGTGACCAGAACGATCTCTCGCAGCGACAGTCGGCGCTCTGGCAGGTGTATAATCTCGAGCTGCGCGACCACATGAGCGTCGCTACCAAGGCGATTGAGTCGTACCGCGCCAAGTGGGAGACGGAGAGCGCGAAGAATGCGGGTGCCAAGAGTCGGATTGAGGAGCTGGAGAAGGGATACAAGGCGCTGGAGAAGGAGTATGCGAGCTTGGCCAAGGAGGTCGAAAAGGTCGGCAAGGAGATGAGCAAGGTCGAGAAGGAACGGCTCCAGATCGTTGAGAAGCAGAAGCATCTGGACGGGAAGAAGAAGAAACTGGCAAAGAGCTTGAAAGAGGTGAGTGCATGCATTCAAGCGCAGAGACTCAAGGTGAGGGAGGCACTGATGCTGAGTGCCGCCGTGTCAATCGATCAGGACCAACACGGCCTCTCCTCTGCACGCACCACAGTCAAGGACAGCTCGGAAGAGATGGAAAAGCTTCGAACAGAGCTGACCAAGCTTGAAGCGTCCCTCGAAGCCGAAGAAACCAAGCTCGAACAGATCCGTGAAAGCCTCAAGACTAAGACTTCGGGATTCACCGCTGCAATCGAAGCTAAGCAAAAGGAGCTTCAGCCATGGGTGGCCAAGCTGACCGAGAAAACGGCGGCGCGTGATATGGCGCAGCAAGAGCGCGACTTGTTGGCGAGTCGGGAAGGCGAGGCCAAAGCGGAACAAGAAGCTGCGCTTGCGGCAAAAGCAGAGATCCTTTCCGACATCGAGGACAAGAAGACCCAGTTGTCCAATTTGGAACGTGAGAAAGTTCAGTTCGAGAAGAAGAAGGCGGACCACGAGCGCGATATGAAGGAGATGGGTGCAAAGGAGGCCCACATCCGCGCTCGTCTGGCTCAAGCGCGCAATCGAGCAGAAGACGCCAAGAACTCGGCGAGCGCCAATCGCGCTCGAGGCGATGTGCTCAACTCGCTCTCGCGCCAGGCCGAGCTGGGCATCCTGCGCGGTTTCCACGGTAGACTGGGCAATTTGGGTGTGATCGAGGACAAGTACGACGTCGCGATTTCGACGGCTTGTGGTCAATTGGACAACATGGTCGTCGACCACGTCTCGGCGGGCCAAGCGTGTATTGAGCATCTCAAGAAGAACAACCTCGGCCGGGCCAACTTTATCTGTCTCGACACGGTCCGGAAAGGGTTGGACATGAGCCTGATCCAGACGCCGGAAAATGTGCCGCGGCTTTTCGATCTGGTGCGCTGCAAAGACGCCCGGTTTGCGCCCGCGTTTTACTTTGCGCTCCGCGATACACTCGTCGCGCCTGATCTGGAAAGCGCCAACCGGATCGCTTATGGGGGCAGACAACGATGGCGAGTCGTCACGCTCGATGGTCAGCTGATCGACAAGAGTGGTACGATGTCTGGTGGAGGCACCAGAGTTGCGCGAGGCGGGATGAGCAGCAAGTTTGCCCCGGACGAGATGTCTCCCGAGCAGATTGCCAGACTCAATGCAGATCTCAAGGCAATCGAGTCCGAGCTTGGCTCGCACCTCGGCTCGGTCAAGGAGATTATGGCGCTTTGGGAGGGTCAGAAGACGAGGTTTGGAGAGCTCGATGTGGGCATTGATAAGCTGAGGATGGAGCTCGGCATCTCCAACAAGCGCGTGGCGGAAGCGCAGAAGCGGATTGATGGGCTCTCGTAAGTAGACTTTACTTGACATGCTTAGCTGTGAAAGCCACACGCTTCGTATTGACCAAATCTCTCTGAACTTGCTCGGGTTGCAGATCTCAACAAGGAATTGACGCTGCGGATGCTTCCCGAATCAAGGAGCTCGACCGCCTACTTCAGGTGCACAACACCGAAATCGACAAGCTCAAGCAAAAAGCGACCACCTTTGAACAAGAGATCGAAGCACTCGAGGAGAAGATTCTCGAAGTCGGCGGTCTCGAGCTCCGGATGCTTCGAAGCAAGGTGACGGGCATCAAGGAGATGATCGATCTCAGCAACGAACGGATAACCAAGGCGGAGGTGGCCAAAGTCAAAGCTGAGAAGGACATTGCCAAACTGAGCAGCCAAATCGCGACGAACGAGAGCGCGCTGGAGAAAGTGGATGAGGAGCTGGAGGAGGTGATGGAGAGTGTCAGGGAGAAGGATGGCTCGATTGCGACAGTCAAGGCGCGGCTGACCAAAGCGCAGGATGAGCTGGAGACGAAGCAAGACGAGCGCGACGAGATCAAGTCCCAATTGGATGAGAGCGCGGAGACGATCAATGCTTTCCGTTCTTTTGAAGTGAGTTAACCTTGTGCAGTTCCCACTTTAGGAGGACTGGTACTGATTCCCCTTCTTTCTGTCAGATGGAGATGAAGCAAAAGATTGACGACCACGAGCGATCGTTCGCCGACAATGAGAAGAAGCTCAAACACTGGGAGGAAAAGCTCAAGCGCCTTGAGCTCCACGAGATTGACGACGAGGAGGAAGAAGGCGAGGACGAGGAGGAAGAGGAGGGTGAAGAAGGGGACGCAACCGCCGCTGCCGACACGAGTAAAGCCGCAACGAGCAAAGCTTCGTCTAGACGCAAACCATCCCAGGATGACGATGCGGACGAGGAAGAGAAGGCGCCTCTGGAACTGCAGGTCTATGCCGAAGATGAATTGCGGGCGATCGACAAGGAAGCTCTTAAAGCGGAAATTGTTGTCTACGAAGGTAAGCATGATGCCAGCGACACATTTCAATACTTTTGCGCGCTCTAGCCGATACTGAAACTCTCCTCGAAACATCTGATGACGCGCAGAGAAAGTTCAGAAGGGCAGCGCGAATCTGTCGGTGCTGCAGGAATACCGAAAGCGTCAGAATGAATTCCTCAGCCGTGCCAAGGACCTCGAGATCACGACCGCCGCGAGGGACGCCGCCAAGCAGAAACACGATGACCTGCGCAAGCAACGACTAGAGCAGTTCATGGCCGGCTTCTCCCTGATCTCCTCCAAACTGAAGGAGATGTACCAGACAATCACGCTGGGCGGCAACGCCGAGCTCGAGCTGGTAGACAGCTTGGACCCGTTCAGCGAGGGCATCATCTTCAGTGTGATGCCGCCCAAGAAGAGCTGGAAGAACATCAGCAATCTCAGTGGTGGTGAGAAGACGCTGAGTAGTCTGGCGCTCGTCTTTGCACTGCACGCGTTCAAGCCTACACCGCTTTATGTGATGTGAGTGTGTCTCGGACGCTTCGCTGCGTGGATTCAGCGACTGACCCCGCATCTTCTTCTGCTCAGGGACGAGATCGACGCTGCTTTGGATTTCCGCAATGTCTCCATCGTCGCTAACATCAGTGAGTCGCTCGCAGCCCAGATAGACTTCTTCGTCCTCGGAGAACTACGGAACTCCGAGCTGACATCTGTTTCTGCATCACACAGTCAAAGAGCGGACCAAAAATGCCCAATTCGTTATCATTTCTCTCCGAAACAACATGTTTGAGCTCTCCTCTGTAAGCCTTCCAGACGAACAGTACTGCAAGAGTCACAGGATCGATTGCTGACGATTGCCCATCCAACAGCGCCTGGTCGGTATCTACAAGACGAATAATTGCACGAAGAGCAGTGAGTAAACATTGGACTTTGCATCACGATTACGCGCCGTAGCCGCCTGCTGAAACATATCCTGTATCGCAACTTTCAGTATGCATCGACAATGCAGACATCAATGCGATTGGGAAGTCGAAAGATGAGGAATCAGGACCGGCAGGGCTTGCAAGCCAGCTTCTCGCACGTACACCGACGCAGGCTTCGAGGTTATCTACACCACTTCCAGGTGGCGCCGGTGTCTCCGCCCTTGGCGGCAAGACGCCTCGACCGACGGGTGCGAGCTTTGGTGGACCCTCTTCATCTCTGCACATGGCGCCCTTGACTGCCAGCTTGATGAATAGGACGGGGAGACCGACGCTTTCGGTTCCTCTGGCCTCGGGGTCTCAGTCACAGCAGCACGGAGCCGGATATCCCTCGACACCAGCAAAGCTGATCCGTCAAGTGTCGGGAACTTCGGTGCGGTCGACCGTGTCTACTGCGGCGAGCAGCACTGACAGTGGCGCTTTGGCCGAGGGCGGTGGTGGTGCTTCATCGCAACAAGCTCGTCAACCGATCCCAGGCACGATTCGAAAGTCGTCGGCTGCCAGGTCTTTAGGGTTGCCGCACACTCCGCTGCGCTTGAGCTCGAGGGTGTCGAGCACGCCGTTCACCTCTCGCCTGGCTTCGGCTAGGGAGGAATAATTGTGTCACGCTTTCATACACGTCCGGGGCTCTGTTTCTTTAATTTGGATAATCACACTTGAACTTTGTGCACCAGCAAGCAGCTACTGGGATGGAACGTCTGGTGCAGAAAAAGGAAGTGTATGATTTTGAGTAATGCGAACCGCGAAAACACTAAATGGGTAAACGTGGTGCATTGTTTGCCGTGCCGACATCCGCTTTGCCTTGCCCAACACCCTTGGCGCGGTCGCTCACTACTTGGTCGTTGTTGTTGTGGCCACCTTGGTGGTTGCCTTCACCGTCGTCGTGCTCTTAGCGGTCGTCGTCGTCGTCGTCCTCGTTTTGCACACTCCTGACCGACAGACTGAATCGTAGCATTCGGAGTCGGAACGACATCGACCGCCCGCTGGCGAAGGCGCGCAGATACCGTCCTCGACTTCAGCGGTCCACCCGGGGTGGAGTGGGGTGGGTCGTGTGACTTCTCCGAAACCGCAGATACCGGAATAGCAACTGCCGTTTTTCACACAGGGCAGTCCGGTTGTCAGGTTTCCATTCTTTGTTGGGGGGCTGTAGCATTTGCCCTTGGTGCTGCATACGCCTGCGCAGTGCTGGTTCAGAAGGCATTGGTCGCCCGTCACTCCCTTGGCGCAAATTCCGCTTTTGCACGTACCGACTGCGCAATCGATGTAGGTTCTGCAGGCTCCCTGTCCGAGCGCCAGATAATCACACCGCGGGAAGGGCGGCGGCCCGTATTTGGGATGCTCGTAGTCCGTCGTGTAGTACTGATCCTCGTCATTCGTGGAGCCCTCCATATATCTGCACTTTCCACTGAAGCACTGAGCATCGATTGCGCATGCCTCTTGCGGGTAAAGCGAGTGGTTCGCAGGCGTGTGGCATTGCTTGTAGTCCAGCCGTTCTGCCGATCCACAGACGGCCGCGCCAGTGCATTGGCTCTCGTACAGGCAATAGTCGCCGTCTTTGCTGGGCACGCAGGTCTTGTTGGTCCCGCACTGGCCTTCCAGACAGTCTCCGATGTCACGACAGGGCGAGCCGAGGGGAAGCTGGGTGCAAGTAGGGCCGGGGCATTGATAGCTGTAGTAGCCGTCCCAGCAGGTTCCATAAACTTCGCACTGGCCGTCGGAGCAGCTGGAGCCCGTCTGAGCGCAATTCCCAGACAGGCACTGTGAAGAAGCGTTACACAATTCGGAAGGAAGGAGTAAGGTCGCACGATCGGCGAGTGAGAGTCCAGAGAGGCTTCTTTCTGAGCGCTCAACGAAGTGGCCAATACTGAAGAATGGAGCGACGGCAAGAAGCAGGCAGATTGCACGAGACTTCCACATGGCTGAGATGTGGGATGACCGAAGAGGGTGTGCTACCTGTTTTGAATGCAAGTGAGAGGGGAAGTCAGTGAGATGGGCAAGGAACGTCAATTTCTCTGGGAGGGCAGACTGAAGCTGAAACGGCACAGATATGGCATGATCTCGACCCTCGTTTTTTATGGTCGTCTCGAACAGAAGCACTGAAAGCTCAAGTTCGGAGGCTGTGTGCTCCTTGATCACGAGCATATCTCTGGAGGTGGACAGCTTCCGCCTTGTTCAATTCTGTGTGGCTCCTCCGTCGCACTGCCCGTTCGCCCTGCCTGTTGAAGAAAACCAGTGGGCGAATTTCTTTGTTCGAAGGTCATGCATGCGTCACAAACGAGCTCAGGAACCAAACCCTTCCCGTGTTGCAGACAGCTTCCGTCTGCCAGCCCCAAAGTTTGTGCATGGTGCCTGAGGAAAGTCTCCGTCTGGTGTGTGAGTGATGTGGCAGGTCACGGGCGCTGGCATGCACCAGATGACTTCCGCCTCCCGAGCAGCGTGATCCGACAGCAGGGCTGGATGAGAAAGCCCTCCTGTTCCTGCGGGCGAAGAGACGTAGCGAATAGACGACCGCCAGCCATGCACAGGTTCCGTCGATGATGCATGCCTCTGCAGGTGACGGTCAGAGGGCCCATGATGCAGCTGTAGATCTTCTTCGCGAATCGCGCACTGCGAACATGTTAGGAATTGATGGCCTCCGTGCTGATCCGCTCCAAGCTTGAGGAATGCAGGCCTGTCTCTTGCCTCGTTCCTTCTACCGGGCCGTGGGGCACTAGGGCTGCTGAATGCTCCCACCGTGACAGGCGCTCAGTTGAGACAGCGGCGTGCTCTCACCAGGATGGGAGTGTTAGTAGCCAGCGTCATGCTCTACCCCTACTCGAGGCGGTCGAGGTTTGTGAGGAAGGATGATGGCGAGGTCGTCGGAGAGGTTGATGTTGTGCGTGGGAAAATGCTCGACTTTCCTTCTTGAATGGAGCCCATTCACTCAACAAACAACCCGCAGCATCCACTCTGACCTTTTCTCCCAGCTTCCTCTTGCAGAAGACATGTCAAACACACAGACGGACACGCTCGGCCTTGACGACGAGCTCAACTCTTTCACAGAAGAATTCCTGAGTGAGTAGCATGATCGACAGGCCCTTCTGACCGAGCGTGGTTTCTCATCCAGACTCGTTCCCTGTCTGATGTACATACACAGAGATCAACTTCAAGAAACAGCGCGCCGAAGCGGCCAAGTTCTCAAGCGAACTCAAGGCCAATGTCGGCCGGGTAGAGAAGGAGGCAGTCGCGATCATCAGCCAGGCTAACAAGGACGTGTGAGTCGAACCCGTCCGCCGAGCGTTCTACATGCAGATCTGCACCCGAGGCTGAGCCTTTTTTTCTCTCTGGGCCTGCAGATCGGCGGCCCTCCCACCGGCACACACGACCGAGGAGGATATCGACCAGATTGCCGCAACAGTGGAGCACGTCCTTGACAATGTCCTTTCTGACCTCCAGGTCGGTTCAGTGTCGGACTGAGAAGGATCTCCAATAGATCCAGCAGCGGAGGTGGATTGCCCCCTTCCTGAGGGTTGACTGACTGATCTCTCGCACCGCTGGGCATACTCCTCCTCAGGCATCACTCGAGCAGTACCAAGCTGACTACGATCGCACTCTGGTGGAGGGGCAGAACGGCCGCGTGGGCTCCGAATGCGCAGCTCCCCCAAGCCACGAGCGCTTGCATGCAATCGACGCAGCTCGTGAGTCGCTCTTCGACGCATATAAGAAGAGAGCATATCACTGACCGGTCTGGATCTCCCTTCCTCATCCTCGAACCGGATCTTCTTCTCACCCAGTGCATGAGCGCCCGATACAGCTGATCTCTCACTCCCGCAAGCTGATCAAGAAACACGACGCCGAGCTCCAGAAGCGTACTGAACGCAAAGAGGTGTGTGTCTTCTTGCCCTGAAGAAACATCTGGACGGAGGTTCTCAAAGTGCTGGCGACGCTGACCCATCACTCCGTATCCAGATCGGCGCTGCGGCGCGCGCCATGATTCGCCAGCTCAACATCGAGCATAAGACCTGATCGTTTGGCCCGCTGTCATCCAGAGTCCAATGTAGCCAATTCTTCTGCTCTATGGCCCTTCATCACAACGCTGTGCACGCGGGCTTGCCCCACTCCTACCTGCATCGCATGAGGTCACCTCGTTGCCCTCAGACATTACCAAAGCTGCGTGGAACAATATGCATGAAATGAATTACAATTGTTGAACGCGGCAACACCGCCTTCCATTTTTGATGACAGACATAAAGGCAGGGAAGGACGAACTAGGTTGCTTGAGTGCGTAAGATGGAGGACGCCACAAACGTCTTCTCTCCCTTCGCTCAGCGCCTACCCGCCCCATCAAAAGCCAGCTCGCCCTTGAGCTTGGCAATCTTTGACTCCGCATCGCTGATCATCGACATCAGCTGCTTGATCTCGTCCACCCGATCCCCAGACCCAGACACCCCTTGGCTTTTGCCGCCGACACCGCTGGCCGCCTTTCCGCTCTTCGGAGTCCCAGTAGCAGCCGAGCCTGGTGCGCCTGCTGGACCAAAGTGCTCTCGAAGGACATCTCTGAGCGCCGCAGCCAGCGCGTCGGAGTCTGGACCTCCGCCCCCGCCCACCTGCGATCCCGCCCCCGCACCACCACTGCCACCATACCCGTACGGACTCCTCGGCACACTCCGGTAGCCCGCCGGTGGTTCTCGAATCGTGAGTGCCCACAGGTTCGAGAGTAGCAGCACAATCACGACGGAGCCCAAGATGAGCATCGACGGGCTCGCGCCGGATACTGCATCGGTCACCATGCCGAGCCCGCTCGAGACTGCATTCGTCACCGTGTCGGCAAAGGAAGAGACCAAGCCTGTGATCGACGTCGAGGACGTGTTGGCTGCAGACGATTCTGTATTCGCATCGCCACCTTTGGCCTTGTTCGAGGTTGAAGCGGCGGAATCCGCTCCTGCACTGTCAGCCGCGCCGCCCTCTTTATCCTGAGTATCGATACTGGCCTCATCTTCGATGACCTCATCCCCTTCTTCTTTGAATTCGCTCGCGTGCTCTTTCAGGTATTCGTGTATCGCAGCGTCGAGATCTTTGTAGTACTGCCGCTGACCATCGATGGAGGCTTTATCGATGATACCTGGATGGATGATGATGTGCATGCCTCAGCTTCTGTCACTATGCACCACCTCCCAGCCTGACAAGACTTGCCAAGTGCTCACCTTTGAGCATGCTGCGTCCAGACCATTCGACGGTGCAAGTCACATAAATCTTCGTGGTGTTACCTCCCGCCCAGGTAAAGCACGTCCGCGTCTTGACCGCAAAGATGTTACCACAGGGTACATCGGGCGTCTTGGTCGTCGTCAGCGTAGATACATAGTCGTCAAAGTCGACGTGCAGATTCTCGTCGGTGATGTGACACTTGGTCTGCTTGGGACCAATGCTGCCGTTCAGTGGCTTTATGTAGGACATCGATCGCGATAGCATATTCTTGTTCGCAGGATCGGGGGACCAGTCCGACATTTGCAAATCTACTCATCAGTCAAGGGGAGCCATGCGAAGTTCGTCAGAGATCGGTCTGAGAGGCAAGAGATTTTAGAGGCTGACTGCGGAGCGACTCACCCATTAGCTTCTGGTTGCTCTGCCAGAAGTCCTTCATGAACCCGCTCGTAAACATCATGTTGTACATCTTCTCCGGCACCGCGGGGAACTTGGCATCCATCACCACCGTCGAGTAGTGCTCCTTCTTCTTCTCGCACGCGCACGTCGTCGCCCGATGCGCCGCCTTTTTGGGCGTCGAAGAGCCTGCTCCCGTTGCGCCGCCCGAGGTACTTCCACTCCCACTCGCTCCGCCGCCTCCTCCTCCAACGCTCGAGCTCTTGGAGACGTCGCCGTCCTTATCCGCGGTCGTGTCCCCACCCGTCTGTGAGCGCCCACCACCACCACCTCCGCCTCGGCCGGCTCGGTGCAACTTCTCTCGCAGACGCTGCCGCTTCGTCGCCTTGCGTGCCTGGTCCTGCGCCTCATCTCCCTTTTCGGATATGGAGCCATCCGCCACGGACTCGTCGTCGCTAAAGTCGGGCATCGCATCGACATTGGCCGTAAAGTTAGGGTGGGACAGCTTCCAGATGTTGGCTATCAGGTCGTATGCTGTGTCACGAGACAGGAAGGACGTAAAGGTATGCTGTCGAAAGTACGCGTTTGGGAAGAAAAATCGCCTGATTCAGCATCGATGAGCGGAAGTCACAGAGCAGTAGAGTGTGAACTCACCTTTGCGTGCAAGGTCGAGATCTGTATGGCGTTCGGAATGACAAACGCAGTCATCCGCTTCTCTATTGATACGATGTCAGAGAACGGGATGACCACCTGAAATACGACGTCAGCCCAGGATCGGGAGTCAGCCAGACATCCAACTTTCCTCAAGTCTGCACCATCCAGGACTCACATTTGTGACCCAGCCAAAGATGTTGGCGTTGAATGCGAGGTGAGCCTCGGATACATAGAGTCGGCCCTGCACCAGGATCTCTCTGGCCAGCGCACACGCGTAGTCTAGTCAATAGATGAAGAGGACATCATAAGTCATCTCAATCGACCAGCATATACGCGCGTATTCTTTCTCACCTTCGATCAAAAAGTCGTCCTCAGGCACAGCCGAGAAGAGCTGATGGAACGCATTGTTCCTCTTCGTACTCGCCACCGCAAAGCCCGTGACGACGGGCGGCATGCTCATCGTCGAATACTGGCTCTGCTCCATCGAGTTCTGTTCCACCGTTGCCGCAGTAGCAGCAACAGAAGAAGAGGGGAACGTCTCTGCTGACGAGCGACCGTTTTCCTTGAGTTCGAGTCGCTCGCCTAGGCCCGAGGGACTGAGTCCGCCCACTGCGCCGATCCCGCTCGGGGTGAGTACGGGCTGGGGCAGTGGCGAGCCTGGTGTACGCATGCCCGAGAATTGAGTAGGGTCAGCAGCCGCAGCGACGAGCGCCGCCTCTGACGCGCGCGCGAGGCCAGCTGCAATCGTAGAGCCCGACTTGCCATGCTGTTGCAGCGGCGGCCGCTTGAGCCCGCCGCCCTCGTAGCCAGGCGTCATCTCGCTCGACACGCGTCGACTGCTCGGGTCGAGCATGCTGGGTGGCGCGACGAGTTGGGCATTCGGGCCATGATCGGGCGTGATGCTTCGGGCTCCACCCAGCGCCGCGAGCGCAGCCGTGGGCGCCAGGAGTGCCTGAGCAGCCGCAGATGCGTTCATGCTCGCAGCTGCATCCCGCCCTGCTCCTGATGAAAAGTCGGACATGTGTGCTGGGTCTTCCGCCGAGACGAGGCTGGGAGGGGCCGATAATTTGTCATTGTTTCTGTTGTGCTTCAGCACAGCTTCGACTGTCAGACCGGGATTGCTGCCCGTGAGCTCCGGGTGCTCAACGGCAACTCCGTCCTCCGAGCTTGCCGCCTCGTCATCCGCATAGTCGTGGTGTTTGGCCGGTCTTCGCGCCGATTGAGATCGTTGGGCAGTATGGGGATGATGCGCATCCTCGTTGTCGCTGTTTGCACCGTGGTCGATGAAAGTGGCACTGGAGAGATCGCGCCCATGCGCGCCGCCATGTGTGGACAGATTGCTGCCGCTTGCCGTACGCGAGAGACCGGGCCGCTTGGGAGTGCTAGCGCTGCCGTTCGCGGTGGGTACCAAGAGAGAGTTCTGCGGCGAGCTGGCGAGGGCATGTGTCCCGGCGCCGACTCCCATCCCGGTCATTGCCGTCGCGGCCAGAGCACCCGCTATGCCATGGGAGGAAGCGGCATTGTTGGACTTGCCCTTGGAGAGGGTCTGTCGTAGCTTTGCGGCTGGTCCCGAGCCAGTGGTTGACTTTGATGGCGATCCCAAGGAGCCCATCGAGGCGTCGGGTGACAGCTCAAACCGGGGTGAGCTCAGGCCTTCCTTCTTGCTGGGAGTGTGCAGTAGGCCCGTCGGTACGCTCCTAGATGCAGGGGGACCATTGGTGAAGCCCTCGGGACCAGCAAGAGGAGCGTTGGAATTTGAGAGAGGAGAGAGGCCTGAGAAGCCAGTCTCGGGCAGGGTGGCTGCCGTGCTTGGCCTCTGTCTGGTGCTTGAGGGTGCGGAAGCAGGAGTGGGTCCGACTGGCTCGGCCATGACGAGGTCGGAGGTGCCTTCTCCAGGCAGTGCCAGGGACTCAAAGGTGAGACTACCATCACCTGGCCCAGTGTGGCCGGGAAGGGACTGTGTAGATGCCGAGGCTGCTAGTTCTGGTGTTGGACTTGCGGGAGCAGATATGATGGCAGGCACTGATCGAGCGGAGCTGCTCTCTTTACCAGAGCGCAGCGCCTGGAGCGGGGACAAGAGACCGTTGTTCCCTGCCCTAGACGGAGTATAGTTAGGGTCGAACATAGGTGTCGTGGTGTCATCGGCCTCGAATGGGGAAGTCTGCATGGCGTTGCGCATGAGCTCGGGTCGGTTGGGAGGTGGAGACGATGCGTTGGAGGCACTGTCGCCAGACTCGGACGGCTGGCGCGAGTTGCGACGAGCCTTGACGATCCCCGAAAGTACCTTTGACATGGCGAGTTGGCAGCTGCTAGAAACTTCCGCGATAATGGTGTGTGGGAGCTGCTGTCCAACAGCTAGTAGAAGCGGACCGAAGATCGTGAGCAAGCTGTGCGAGTGATGTGGGAAGCTACCCACACTTGGACCCGCCATGACGTCTTGAACCCGCTCACGATCAAACAGTCGGGCCGGCCGGGCCGTGAAGACTCTTCTCCCTTTGTTCGTACGGACAATGGGAAGCCGGGCGTGGGAAACGCAGGGGCTGGCCTTCACCATCCTGAACCTGCATGTATCCGCATCAGCACAAGCATCATCTTGACAGAGTTCGCGAACAATCATGTCAAGCTCAGAGGCAGCTCTTCTGCCACCACCGCCAGGTGGGACTCCGGCCAAGTACACCGCCCCGCAGGACCAGTCCGAGGAAGACCTCAAATGGATGAAGGAAGCCCTCGCAATGGCACAGGAAGCCATGGACAATGCCGAGGTGCCCGTCGGATGCGTCTTTGTACACAATGGCGAGATCATTGGCGCTGCCCGTAATAGAACGAACGAGCTGATGAATGTGAGTGCAGACCATCATCTGTCGTCCTCAGAGGTGTTTTGCATCTATTGCGCGCTGACATCTCCAATCATTTGTGTGCGACAAGGCGACACGACACGCAGAATTGGAAGCGATCGATTCAATCTTGAGCCGGCATCCCCCTCAAAGACCCGATTTCGGCTTGCGTCCAACATCATCATCATCATCATCCGACACGGCCGAGGAAACTTCTTGGAACATCTTTGCGGAGACGACACTGTACGTCACCATCGAGCCGTGCATCATGTGTGGTGCCGCGTTGCGCGAGGTCGGCATCGGACGCGTGGTGTACGGAGCCGGGAACGAGCGGTTTGGCGGCAATGGAAGCGTGCTG
>LAXH01000119.1:0-45072 GCA_001006505.1 Tilletia horrida | reverse complement strand
CCCCCCCCCCCCCCAGGGCGACACTTCTGCCTCTCTCCTTTGTTCTCTTTCAGCTTTGAGCTAGCATGGGCCCAAAAGTATACTGACCACACCGCTTTATCCTCCTTCCTCGCATCCTCTGATTGCGTGTATGTGCACAGACATCTTGCAAACGAAGACACATCGAAACCACAACAAGACGCGCGCTTCAAAGGCCTCAGCGAGGAAATGACTGGCGGGAGCACGAGGAGCAGAGGGGCGGGAGGAGCCTCATCCGGCCCCAAGGGACAGCAGCAGGCATGCTTCATCTGCGGTGGGCCCCATCTGAAACGAGACTGTCCACAGGCTGGTGGACAACAACGACCAGAAGAACGCCAATCTGCAGATCGGTACAGGGATCGGGATCGGGATGGTGGGAGAGGAGGAGAGGGACAACATGCGAGCGGGTCGAATCGAGGCGTGTTGAGCTCCAGTTCGTCGTCGTACTCTGCTTCTGGCTCGAGATGGCAGAGTCAGGGTAGCAGCCACCGGGGTTAAGATCGCCGTTCACGAAATTGAGATCTGGGGGCGTTCACAATCCTGTTGTACATCATGTTCCACTAATGAGAGAGCATTCCTCTAGAATAGGATGTTTGATCTGCATTGACAAGCAGGTGAGAAAGACATGTTACCAGTGGAGGTGCTCATTTGGAGGCTCTTGTCCTGCTCTGTCGCTGAGAGAATACAAAGGAGGGCGAAGAGCGCGCCTGATGCGAGGCAGGTACCGGCGCAGATCCGTTCCTTGTCGCAATGCGCGCCCCAGACGCAGGTCTGCCCTCATACGCTGACCGCTTTCCTCCCACGAACCCTCCCCTTCTGTCCATCGTCGGAGCAGGAGTCCAAGTCGTCGAAGCCGGTCGGTTTTTAGGCACCAACAAGCCCCTGACCGCCTTTCTGAGCGGGGGCGCAGCCTTAGGCACCCATTTGCCCACCTTGTTCCGCACCATTGCCCGTTTCGCCCTCGTCTTTTCTGCTCCTCCTCCATCTCCGCCGCCACCACCACCACCGCCAGATGATAGAGCAGAAGCCGCACGTTTGTCAAAGATGACGACGCGGCCGCTCTGTCCCGCCCGAGCCGCTCGGCCTGCACGATGCAGGAGCTCGAGCTCGTTGATCCCAGCTACAGAAGTACTCGCGGCAGAGGCTCCTCGTGCATTTTCAGGCGACGAGGTGGAGACGCCCGGCATGGCGGTCGCGAGTCTGCGTGCGCCAAAGCCCGAGGTGGAGTATGCGATGCGGTCGGGCAGGAAGACGTGTGTTACAGAGGGGTCAAAGTCGAGGCCACGGGAGAGGAGGGATGTGGTGATGAGGACCCGCGGCGCGTCGTCTTCGTCTTGAATGATGTTGTTGTGGTCTTTCGGTGGCGGGTTGTTTGACAAAGGCAGTTGCTCGAATTCTCCCGTCTCCTCATTCAACTGTGAACTCTCCACATCGCTTCGTGCGGCACGACGATCAGTCAAGCTCTTCTCGCGCAAGAAGGCTTTGATGTGCGCATTTGACTTTTTGCTCCTCCCCTCCGCCGACGACGTGACTGCGACATTGCCGATCCCATTCTGGGTCAAGTAGTCACTCAGCAGCTCGACAGACTTGGTCCGGTTCATAAAGATGAGAATCTTGTTCTTGATGACCCTCTTGTTCTTTTGCTTGTTCTCGATGTCGCCGCCGCCTTGTTCTGTTGGAGAAAGGGTGGCAGTGGGCGGCTCGCTGAGTGCTTTGCGGATCTGTGCGGCGACGGCGGCCATCTTGTTCCCGCCCGGGTTGACAAAGTCTGCTTTGAGGCGGGATGGGAGGCGATGAAGTCGGTTGGAGGCGAGGGTGATGATGTTTGGGTAGGAGGTGCGGAGATAGGCTGCGAGAAAGGTGGGGACGGTGGCTGTGGCCAGGACGAGATCGAATGGGAAGTCATCTGCAGCCGACTCGGGTGGATTCACTGGGTCTGAAGATCCGTTTTTATGCTGCTGAGACGTGTTGGTGATGTCGTCCAAGGTGAGCTTTGACGAGGAGGCGTGCTGCTCTTCTGGTTGTTCGATGGTGACCGCCTGCTCTTTGCGGGCCAGATGGAGGACGGCCCTGGTGGAGGGTCCAAAGTCGGGGGCGAGAAGGACGTCTGCCTCGTCGACGACGACGGACTGAACTTGGGTGAGACTAATGAATGCAGGTCGTTCTTGCCTGGCCGCTGATGAGGCGGCCGTGTTGGTCTGGATGGAGGCCTGTTGTGAGCGAATCCGTTGACGCTGTGCGGGGGTGAGGCGGCCTGTTCGACGGAGTTGTGCTACTGCGTCTGCGTCGTCGAGGATGGTGTTGAGTTGGCGCGAGTTGGAAAGGGTGGAGAGGAGACGGGAGGGGGTGCTGACGATGATGTCTGGGTGTTTGTATGGTTGGTGAGTGGAGTGATGCTGGGCATTGGCTAGTTGTGCTGTGCCTGCTTTGAGAGTGTCGAGCCAGCCTCCTGAGGAGAGACACAAGACTTTGAGTTTGTCGATGTGGGAGAGGTTCTTTGCTGCGGCTGCGAGTTGGCGAGCTAGTTCGTGTGTGGGTGCGAGGATGATGGCCCGTGGCTGGAGAAGGGGGGAGGAAAGTGCTGGTTGTGAGATGTGTTCAGTTGCTTTGAGATGGTGGAGTAGGGGCAAGAGGTATGCGATGGTTTTGCCACTGCCAGTCTCTGCTGCGATGAGGGTTTGGGTTGGAGAGTAGGTGTTTGCCTTGAGCCTGGGTGGTGTTGTATCGGTCTTTGTCTGCTGGTTGTTTCCCCTGTCGGCGGACGAAGGGAAGAAGAAGTGTTGGAGACTGAGTTGCTGTACATGGGTTGGTTTTGCCTTGGGTCCGAGCTGTGCATGTATCATGGAGAGCAGCCCTGGGGAGAGAGATGGTACGGCATCAAAGGGGAGCTTGTTGGGAGTGGTTGCATTTGTTGAGGCAGAAGGAGGAGGAGGTGATGCTTTGGTGGTGATGTTGGCGCAATGACGAAGAAGAGGATGAGACTGTCTAAGGGCTGCTGTTCCTGGGGTGGTTCTTGCCACGTGACAGCAGCATCCTGCTGTTGTCGATACTAATCGCATTGCTGTCTTTCTCTCCACCACTGGAGTCAGTCTCTCTCCCCTGATGCTGGCTGCAAATCTCCCACGGTCCCTGGTGGAGGAGGTGCAAATTTTTGCCGACTGGAGGAGCAAAGGAAACGCCACATCACAGTGGCCAGCCTTCCCTTTGTTCTCTGTGTGAGTGGGGTGATTATCTCTGGTTTACTCCCCGCCACAAACAAAAGAGGACTGTCCATACAGTTCATTTGAAGAATGGCCTCTTGTTGCCAGCCTCATCATCCATTCCGCCTCCTTTGGCAAGGTGACTTGTTCCCCATAACCTGTATTTTGTTGTCACTCACTCTTGAGGTAGTGAGCACAGGTGAGAAGCATCCTTTTCTGGCTGGGAATTTGAGAGTACATATGAGTTGGCCACAGTGCACGAGTAGATTGCCGCCTCTGCCAAGCCTTTTAAGAGCAGCTTCTGACTCTGCCTTTTGCTTCCAGTTCAGCGGAACATGAACCGCCGGGAAACAGGTTGCATGCATCAATGCAGCAGAGTCTCATTCGCCATGCGCGCAGAGACAGATACAGAGATCCACCATCATCCCCTTGCCTCACAGTAGTGTCTCTAGAGCTGGCTTCCTCTCCCACATGCAATCATAATAATGGAACACTCACAGCTCTCCACGCTCCCACACAGCACCAACAGCGCCTCCACCTCCAGGCCCGTTCTCACCGCCCTCCAATTATCATCAACACAGGATCAGATCCACAATCACAATGGTGCCGATCCCAGGAACTCCACTGCCTCTCCGCCCTCGCTCAACTACTCCATGCATCCAGCAAGAGTACGCAGTCTCTACCTCAACATCTTTGTCATCTCCTTTGTCAACATTGTAGTCACCACGATCGTCTTCTACTCGGTCAAATACTCAACATCACCAACAGCAGACCCAGACGTCTACTACGGAGCAGCCAGTGCAGTCCTCGGGGTCCTACAGATCCCACAGTGGCCATGGAGATATTACCAACTATGCAGGCAGGCCGGCAAACGAGGTTCCATCCCACCTCAACAGCACCAATCCACTCTCAGAGCAAGACTCTGGTGGATCCTCAGATTGGCAGACTGCTTCCAGTGGGGCTTCCTCATCGGCATCATCATCGGATCAGTCATGCTCGTGCTCTGCTCAAGCATCAACCTCCCAGCGGGCGTCTACCCATTGCTCGTGCTCATGCCCGCGGCCATCCTGGGCGGCATTGGTATCGCAGTCCTCGTCGTCACTCTGCTCTCCGAGGGAACCATTGTACAGCCCACCAGAGTCAGCACTGTTCCCAAGGGAGAACCTGTCCGACCGGCGCTGTTCTACCTCTGGTCCGATCTCGTCGGCTGTGACGGCGGAGGCGGATATCCATTCCGAATGGCCCTCGACGCCCGCTATCGGGCCTCGCCTCCGTTTCGCAAAATGTTGCGCTCGCTCAGCTACCTGATTGGCTCCGCTCTCTCCAGCTTGCTCGTCTGTGCCCTGATCCTCACCTTTGTCATGCAAGCCGCCGGGCCTGATCGGAAGTACGAAGATGCCAGCTGGGCTGCCAACATGGCACTCATCCTCATTTGGCTCGGCACTGCCACTGTCTGGGGTCTTCGAATGTCGCGCCGGGCCCTGCGGGAGGAGGGTGAGTGGTGGGCCCGAGCTGGGCATTGCACAGCGACGGAGCTTGAGCTTGAGCTTGGCTCGGCCTCAAACCTACGCTCGCCCACCTCCTTCACCGATGAGAAGGCTCACATCATGGCCGTATCGTCGAGATGAGAAGGTCCGTTTCCACTCTCTCTCTATATTATTTGTGAATCCATATTCAGATCCGCTCTTGCCGGGGAGTGTCTTGTGGAGCATCTCTTTGCTTGCTCAAGGGAGGGCCGCATGGTTTGATGCTGTTGCTGAATTGCTGACTGGGAAAGTGGGAACCCTCGGAATCACACACGGAAAGATCACAGGAGATTGAAGTAGCGCCCGATCTCAGCTGCCCACCCTTCCATGACGATGATCGACCGCAGGCCGGCATCAACCACAACACCCGACCTGCTGCATAGCGGAGAAGATGAGCGCAGCACAGAAGAAGGCAGAGGCGGTGGACAGGGTCGAGCAGGAGGACAGCAAGTCGTCATCCTCCTCCTTTGCCATTGATGCCCTTCGATCACTAGGCGCACAGCTCGACAGCATCGAACACTCCAACACTATCAACTCATCCTCCTCACCATCATCAGCATCATCATCATCCACCACCACCATCCTCGACATCACCAACATCAGCTCAGACGGCCAACAGCATCACCCTTCCATCACACAGCTCAACAACGCACTCAACAGCTTGCAGCCTTACATCCTCAACCTCAACTCCATCCCCTCTTCTACCTCTGCAGACGCATCATCATCAAGAACAACAGATACGCTCGACACTGCCTTTGCCCTCGCTCGCATCGCACTCGCAACCTACACTCTGGTCCTCAACTCCCTCCTCCAAGACGCACACGCTCTCGAATCCATAGCATGGCAATGGCACGACATTCACGATGACGATAACCACCTCGCAGCCCTCATCTACCTCCTCCAGACCCTCCCTGCACGAACCCTCGCCCTGGGCAAGACTGCGATCAAGATTGTCACCCAACAGCAACAATCCCAGACTGATCCAGCCTCGAGCCCCATCAAGGCTACCATTTCCATCCTCAAGCAGAGCCCGGCCTTGATCACCACCTCGCTCTTCCCGCTCTCGTCATCCTCGTCATCATCATCAGCAGATAGAGAGGAACAGTCTAACCCCACACCAGCTCAACACAAGTCCTCCTCCTCCTCGTCAGTGTCCATTGCAAGCGTAGGACTCAATCCATCTCAGCTGCTTCACCGTCTCCCTCCCATCCGAGCACCACGTGTCTTTGACCCCATCCGCCTCGCAGCACACGAAGCCAAGGCAAAAGCTCGCATCTTGCTCGCTCAGCGAGATGAGCTCGCCATACAATTGGGAACCCTGGCGCAGAACCTGCCCACCCTCATTCCCTCGTCGTCGCCAAACTCGGCCGCAGGCGGAAGAACAGAGGGGCAAGACGGCATCAGAACCGTGGCAAACGATCAGGCCGATTCGTTCCGCGCTGTCCTCACCACTACTGAAAAGGCCATCTCTCTCGTCCGTGATGCACTAGGCTCAGAGCGCCCCTCCACCAGATCCGATACAAGTTCTTCGCCCATGGCTCACTATGAGGACCTTCAACACCTCCTGAGCGTCTCAATCCCAGAGTACAAGACCAGACAGGCCCGCACTCTCCAAACCCCGACCTCGCTCGCCAACCTATCCGCGCTCGGCCCGCCCTCCCTCTTCCTCCGACTCTGGATTCCAGCCATCATCCTCCCGACCTCAGCCATCATCCTGCGCTCCACCTTGCGAGCCAACTGGTCCACCATTGTCCAGAGCATCCAAGACGCACAACAGACCATTCGCGGCTTCTGGCTCGGCTGGGTCGTCCAGCCCGGCGCACAGCTGCTCGAGACGCTCAAGAGGGGCGAGAATGAGCGCGGTTTAATCATTGCCAAGGAGAGCCTGAGCTCGGATCTCAAGTCGCTCGAGCGCATGGTCACCTCGTTCTCGGCGGAAAAGTACAAGCTCTCGCCCGCCGAGCTGGAGGCCTTGGCGGCCAAGGTTAAAGATGGCGATCTGACTAGTGTGCTCCGGGTCTACGAAGAGGAGATGCGCGTGAGTAAAGAATGAGAAGTTTTCCCCTGTTCCTCCTTCTTGTCCTGAACGTTACCTTGTCTTTCTTATCGCTATCGCACTCCACACTCGAGCAGAGCCCGCTCAAATCGGCAGTGACTGGCTCGCTCCTCCGTGCGCTCCTGATCCAGGTGCAAAAGGCAAAAGTGGACCTCGAGGTAGCCATGTCAGGAATCGACCGTCTGCTCCGCTCTCAAGAGTTGCTCATCGGAGCCGTCGGACTGGCGCCGGCCCTGGGCACTGTCTGGCTCACGCTCAAATGGGTCGGGCGGGCGTGGACCCGGTCTGGGGAGAAGAACGATGCTGCGAAGCGAGGCGAAGCCCTCCGAGTTCGAGCATGGGAGGCGATGCGGTGAGTCTTGGACCGGCCCCTTTTCTTGGTCCGTTCGTCTGCTGGGGCGAAAATTGAGCTGAATGTTGTTCCTTATTTAATTTTTTTTTCCCCTTCGGGTGCCCCCTCCTCCTCCTCGCTCTCGCTCTCACCATTCCCTCCCGCACAAGCGAAATCGATCGCTTGCTTTCGACGGCCCAAAATGAGCAAAGCCAAGGAAAAGGCACGAACAACGATTCGACCGCAGCGCTTGACCCGCTCACCCACGGTCTCCTCCTTCTCCACCTCTCCTTCCTCCGATCAGCAGCCACGCCCTTGACCGCGTCGTATGCCCGCGTGTTCACCCCTCATGTCCGCCAACGCAAAGCGACGGCCAAAAGACTCCGGCAGGCCTTCTTGCAAGACATTCGAGAGCTCGAGGGCGTGGCTGCTGGTGTCGTTGGGGTGGGAAGCAAGACTGCTCTGGGCTCCGGCGGGTATTCGGAAGGTGGCGTAGTCGGGGTTGGGTGGCAAGTACGGCGAGTCACGATTCAGAGGATGTGGACGAGCTGGCAAGGCTTGCTGGTGCCTCGAGGTCCTGACATGTAAAGCTCCCGCAAAGCCCTGTGCAACACGGCCGAAGCTAGAGCATTTTGCAATTGGACAGAAATGCAGAATCTATCTATACAAGTACATTTGCCGTCTTCTATCAGAGGGTCACATTGTGGAACGAGTTGAAAGCAGGATCAAGTCGCAGATGCGTGCTCGATGGACGGCGAACATCGTAGTCGCTTTCTTTGCTGCATGGACCTCCGTAGACGAGTCGTGGAACGTCATTCTGGATCAGAATCGGTATTGAATTTGCACAGATGCTCGCAACTGGGACACGTAAGAATGGGAGTGCTGGGGAAAGACGAAAGGAAAATCGACGTTTGGCTGAACGATTGCGAGAAGGCGCCGCCCGATTTGAATCGGACTGAAGGGCTCGGAGGGGGGGAGCCTTGCATTCGTGTAAAGAGCTCTTGTGATACCTGCAAAGGTCATTGCTTTCGCATGGACCTGCTGTGCTCAGCACCGAGCGACTTGTAAACTGCTCGTTCCGATGCGCAGAATGGGAAAAGTTGTCACATGGCCAAGAACCCTAAGCAAACGTTGGCAAACATTGGAGCTCGAGAACGAAACTTTCGCTGCTTACAGGCTGCAGAATGATCATGGTTGAGGTAGGAGCCTGGGGGGTGTTATTGTGTGATCGAAGATGTTGTGTTCACGCCGACTCCTGCTCGACTGAATCCATTCGCCCTCCTTGGTGATGTGAGCGCGGAAACTGGCAGGGAGGCGTTGCAGTATCAGCAAGGTAGCAGGGAGCTGAAGCACTTCAAATCGACTTTGAACGTGTTGGACAGGCTTGAGTACAACTCGAAAGTACTGGGTCTGGTTGAATTCGGGCGCAACCCACGCCAGATACTCGAGCTTCCGCGGGGCTCGAGGTGCTTCGATCTCGATTGGTTCGCTCGTCCGCAATGGTTCACTTTTCTCTTCCTCCAGGCGAAGAGCCCGTAGCGATGGCAAAGGCTCGAGATTCTGGAGGACATCCCAGAGACGCTCGTAGATGAAGGCTGGATTGTCGTTATGACTCCTGGACTCGCCGATTACAGACGGGCCCGCCAGAGCAAGTTCCACCAAAAAGGGAAAGCACCGCGGAAAGTAAGGTGTCGAGGAGAGTTCTTCCACAACCGCGGGGATACGCCCGAAAAACAGATCGATGTCTAGGCAGGTGATGCTGCATGCTGCCTCGGAATCGGGATAGATCCACTCCTCCAGCATCAACTCTTCATATTCTTCCGTCCATCCGAGTTCGATGTGTGCCAGCTGAGGGGCGTATCGGCCGTTGACCAAGGCCGCAACGACCCGAGGCAATGCACGCAGGATGCGTAGTTTCGGCAGAACCAGACCTGGTTTGATCACAGCTGTCACACCGCCATACTTTGCGAAAGTCGGCAGTTCGAGCTCGATCAGTTTGTGCCCGTGTCGAAGGAGGAATGCGCCCACTGGACCGGGCTTGCATCCGATGAGGGAAATCGCCGTGAGGTATGGAAACTCGTTCTCCAGCGAAAGAGGACCGATGGACCACCATGAGAGAATGTCGATATGCTCTAGGCATGGATGTTCAGAGATCCACGAGTCAACATCGATGTCGACTATCATATCTTCCTCCTCTCGTGGTTCATCCTCGAATCTGTCTTGACCGACGTTCAGGGACAAGTGTCGCAGCTTCGGCCACTTTCGTTGGAAAGGGACGTGTTCATTGGGACTGTCAGACACACCATCACTAACTTTGATGTTCAAGGTGTGAATGTCGACCGAAGGAATGTCGCGCAACGTTTGCCACAAGCGCTGTGTTACCCAGTCTTGCTCTGGTGTTTCGACTTGCATTTGTTCGATCTGAAGCGAGACGAGCTTGACGTCGTAGTCTTGTTGATCTTCGGTGACGCTGCGGATAAGCTCGAAGACTGTTGACCATTGGTATGCATATTCGTCTCGTAGAGCCTGATTGACTTCTTCGTTTACAATGTCTTCCAAGAGCTTTGTGTGGTCTGCGATCCAGCGCATCGCGACCATGTTCTGCAGGATATCGGACGAGATGCGGGAGGATGAGACGGACGAGCTCGGGAGTATGCCACACCCTTTCCGATGCCGCGATGGGGACCTGGTCGATTTCCATTGCCGCCATCTTGATGGTGATTGGTGGTAACAAGGTGCAGCAAGGATGTGGTTTGAAGAGAAGGAGGTGGTGGTGGATGATGTGATGCAAGCAGGGGAGAAAGGAAGAGACCTGTCAGTGGACTCTCTCTCTGCCGTGGATAGGCGGAGCCCCGTCCCCAACACCTCATATAACGTTGTCATAGATCTGAGCAGAAGAGCATGGTCAGCGCATGTATGCGTGCTTGTCTCACGTTCCCCCCTCCTAGGCAATGGGCTCCTTGAATGCTGGCACTCGCCACGATCTTCAGCTCTGATGGGAACGCTGGCCTTGCAAGAAGACGGACATTGCATTTCTACTGTCGCAGTCTATCGATACGCTGCACGAAACCATGTCCCAGTCTCTCCAGCTCTGCATAGATCGCACGATGGTTCAACAGGACTTGGTCCTTCTTTCCGCTCCGTCCTCCGCTCTCGTCAACCTCGTCGGCCTCCGTCGGGTGGGAGGAGCCGTACCTACCCTCACCGTCTGGGACAGGCTTGACCGAAAAGTCGAGGGCGACTCTGTACCTGCGCGCTTGTCTGAGCAGATATGGGTTCCATGAGCCACCAATCACGTCTCCTCCGCCGTGTCGATCGTGGAACAGCCGGAAAGAGTCTCGGTATAGTCGCTGAGGGTTAGCGGAAGGGAGGCACGAAAGGTGATCATCAGATGGGAGACTGAGCATCCAGGTCATTCGGAATCACGACTGCTCACCTGCAGTAACGAGACAAATGCTTCGGCTGGATCGAACCCAGGCCGAGCCGTCGCTCCAAATACATTGTGCGACTCTCCATCCTCATCAACCCAGGCGGAAGGGTCAGCATTCAGAGAGTATACGTATCTTGAGATCATGTTTGGCTTGAGTCGGATCAGGAAGTCGTATCCATCTTGCGCCGGCGTGAAGAGAGACTGTGTGGAAAACAGAAACGTTCAGCTTAATGTCGTGCAAGAGAGCTCCGAGAAGGCGCCACTTGAAGGATCACTCACCAGCACGTCAACTTTGTCTATTCGCACGCTGGCCTCGAGTCTTGCGCAGGCTGCGGCGGCCAGCTGCTGCAAGCCCGCTGCCGCACCAGCAAACATCGTGCCCCCACTTCCGCTCCCAGCTCCCACACTATCAGCCCCACCCCGGCTCCAAACAGAAGCCAGGCCAGCATCTGCATCTTGTTCCGTGCAGATGAACCAGGGACAGCTCTCCATGCTCGGGTCTGCACCTCGGACCTGCTCAAACGCCTTCTTGACAGCAGCAAGTTTGTCCGATGGGAACGGGATTGTGCCGTTGGCCTTGACCAGTCGGGACGTGGTCGCCGCCGCAATCGCGCCAGCGCCGCCACTGCCGCTGTTCGGAGGCTGGCGCAAGTCGTTCTCAGCTCCTGCGACGGAGAAGAGCGGGACCGCGATTGGCTCCTCCTTCCACCTCCATGAGCCCAGTCGTTTGAGGAGAGCAACGAAGCCGGTAGTACCCGAAGAAGGCGCGTTGCCCGAACCAGACATCGCAAACAGCTCGACAGCGATCAGCTCCAAGAGCTCCTCAGGCACATGATACGCCAGCATCTGCGCGCTGACCCATCTCTTCAGCAGCCTCACGCTCTCTCCAAACGCAGGATACCGATGCTGAACAGCCGCCATCGCAGTATGATGTCTTGTCACCGTCGCGAACCGATAGGTGTACCTTCTGAGCGCCTGTGTGGCCTGCTTTTGTTCCTTCGGTGTGTTGTACCTCTTTTCCGCAACAATGTCTTCCAGCAGCTTGGCCTCCCTTTCACAGTGGATCCTCGCCCGGAACGCATATCCTTGAGGCAGAATGATCTCCAGCGCGACCTGGTCCTGGATGTTGCTCGCGGCCGCATCCTCGTCAAAGACGACCTGGGCTCGGATCCCGCCGACCAAGTTGGCAGGAATCATGCGCGCGAGCGTCTCGGCAAACGCCGCCTTCATCGCCTGGATCGCTTCGAGGTCGTCTGGCCACTTGGCCGAGCTTTCAAAGATGAGCACCATGTCGTGCACAGCGAGGTACGACGCCGCATCCGGCACTTCTTCGCTCCCCAATCCGGCCAAGTTGAGAGCGGGAGGTACAAAGACACTCGTTCCGCGCAGCGCCGGGGCGCAAGGCAGGACACTGACCAGGTTCAGCGGCAGCCCTTCCAGCTCGCGCAGCTGCTTGACCAGGTTGTCGAAAGCAGCCTGGACATGCTGGAACCGATTGCTGCCCACCGTGGGTACGGGCAGGAAGGCAGACGTCAACGCCGGACTCGGCTCCAACAAGCCGTCAAAAGCCTCGGCGAAGAAAGATACTCGCGCAGCCTGGATGCCGTGATGCAACTGGAGCACATGCCGCACGATCCTCCGAGGGATCCCCTCTTTGCCACCGCCAGTACGGCCCGAGGTCTCCCAAACGACACTTTCCACGATCCGGCCGTCCTTGAACCGACGAAGCTCGGCAAGCTTGCCCCAGAACGTTCTGAACTCTTTGGCCGACTCTGCATCATCCGGCGATGGGCCATGGTCGACCAATCGGCCCGCTTGCTCGGCATCCAGGGCAATGCCGAGCTCGAGACTTCCAGAGAAAGTTGCGGCTCCCGATGCAGGTTTTGATGAACCGCTCCCAACATTCGCAAGGACAGGCCATGTCTGGAATCCGGGGTCAGCAGCGTCGAGAATGACCGCACTCCGATGCGCGCGATTCGTCAGCGCTCTCCGAACCGTATCCTGGAGCGAAGCCGCCGTCGCTCGGAACGCCGAGCCATGGTCAGCCCGACGGGCAGCAATGGGGGCGCTCACAGCGTCATCTGCCGTCGATGGAGCAGACGAGCCGAGCGAGACATGTGCCACCTCGTCAAAGGTAAGCGTCGGTGCTGACAGATCGTGCATGAACAGAGAGTCAAACACGTCGTCCCGGTCCTCCACACCCAACAAGGCAAACGTCTTGCGAGCCTCTGCTTGGATAGCATCGAATGCTCCCGCCGAGAAGGACGCCAGCAGGTTGACCGAGCCCGTAGGATCCACCATGACTCGCTCAAAGTGCGCCGTAAACTCCTCAAACGGGATCTTGTCCGCGCGAGAGAAGAGCTTCAGATCCGCAGTGGCGTCCCGCATCCGGACCGGATTCTTCACAAAGTTGTGAGTGCCTAGCCAATCGAGCACACCGCGAAAGAGCTGGAAGGCGTTGAAGCTGCTGAACAAGATTGGCCTCGGCGGTCGAGTCGAGTTCGACCCGGGTGGACTCGGTTCTCCGCGGAGCAGGTGTGCCAGAATCATGGTCAGGATGAAGCGCATACTGCTAGAGCCATACAGGATTCTCCTCCTCTGCTGCATCGACTGGCTGCCCGACCCTCTTTTGCCTCCGTTTGGCACCTGGTCCTTGGAAGATGATTTTCGAGGCGTTCCTGATCCGAGACCGCGTTTGAAAGCCCAAGTCTTGAGCAGAGCACAGGCATCAGCAAAAGCCGGACACTGCTCTGCGACTGAATGCAGGAAGACGAGATGCGGGACAAGGAGCGCGTCGGTCAGGACCGATGCATTGTAGTGCGGCGTGGGCGGCTGCTTGGAGGTTTCGTCACCGCTGCTCTGTCCTGGATTGATGCGGACGCAGTTCCGCGCGGGCGAGAGTCGAGCATAGGGGAAGAGAGTGGGCTCGTAGACGGGGAAAATCCGGATCGTCGCTCGCAGCTTGTGGAAGTCAACCTCAGATGCGACATTGTCTTTGCGTGGTGTGAGCACCAGAATGGGCCTGCGAGAGTCTCCCTCTGCAAATTGGAAATGTACGTCTACGCCTAAATCTTGCTGCTTCTTGGAACCCTCACTACCAGGAGCAGAAGCGGAAGCGAGGGCGGCTCCTACCACGCCGAGATAAAAGGCGCGCTTGTGTGCATATCGATAGTTAAGGTAGTCTTTCTCCTGGAAGAGTGAAGAGGGCATGGTGATGGCCAGATCGACATTGAATCCATCTCCTCGTTTCACGGCAGCTCGTAAAGGCCAGCTACCGACCAGATGTAGGTCTTGTGGTCTTGTGAAGCCAAAAGTGTTAGCAGAGTCGAGTTTGGGTTGTGGATCCGCGAAGGGAACGTTGACCTTGGCATGAGGGAATGCCTTTGACAGCGCTTTGAGAGCTGAGCCTAGTGGTTGGAGGGGAATGGCTGGGAGGGAGTTGAGCTTGGATCTGATTCGGTCGATGACCTTGTCCAAAGGCGCCGATTTGGAGTAGGCAGGTCTGACGGCTGGGATCATCTCATCGATCTGGTTCAGGTCGAATTACGCAACATCAGTATCATCTACAACGGTGGAGCATAGCGACGATGGCGAGGGACTTACCTGGAGGCGGAGGACATTGTTCTTGTATAGCTGTACTGACTCCTTGAGCTGCTGTATTTCACCTGGTCGTGGGAGCGAGTACAGACTTGGGCCTGACCTCTTCGGCTTTGATGACTCTTCTCCTGTTGCGACGGTGACAGTGTCGTTCTGCTCCTCTTCCAAATCTTCAAATCCACCATCATCGTCGTCGTCGTCGCCCTCTTCCAAGTCTTCGAATTCGCCTTGCGCTCCGTCCAAGTCCGAGTCCTCGTCCATGTCCTCACCGCCACCATCATCTCCATTGACTGTTTCCGATGTCGCATTAGCTAAGAGATCTTCGTCGTCGTCAAAGTCATCGTCGTTTTCTTGGTCATCATCCTCATCCTCGTCCTCATCGCCTGAGGAAAGTGGTGGAGGGAGCCGGCTGCGTTGACCACCTGCGGATTTGAGTTTCTTGTTACCGGCAGCAGATGCTTGCACACCGCTGGCCGCAGCTGTTGATGCCTTGCGCTTGACTGCCTTTGCCATTATTACGCCTCTGTGAGCAGCGAGAGCTTGTGGAATTGCTCCAATATCCCATCCAAGTCGAGGGATCTTCTCAACTTTTTTGGGCGAAGCGCTTCGACGGATGCCGTGATTTCCGGGAAGAGAATTTGCCTCTGAAAATAGAATCAAAATGGAAAGTCGTCTTTCTTCTCGCACTCCTGCCCTCTTCCTCCATCTTGTCCAAGCAGTGTCCCCCACGACGACGAGCAACGAGCACCACACACAATCGGGATGAGATCGGCATTGGCAAGACGCGTATGTAGCGCAGCTGCGTCTGCTAGTAGCAGACCTAATGCAGCTTCATCTACATCACTGCTGCTCCGGATATCATCAGCCGATGCATTGCAACGAACAAGATCACAAGCCCGCACATATGCAACCCACCCTAGACGAGGGTTGCCCGTCAACCCGCGACATGGGCCTGCAGCCCTTGGTCAGCTCAAGCCCTCACAGTCACCAAAGCAAAGGAGAAGAGTCGGAAGGGGTTCCTCCTCCGGTCGGGGTGGAACCTCGACGCGTGGTCACAAGGGTCAAAAAGCACGAGCGGGCAACGGCAAGCCCACCCCAGGCTTTGCAGGCGGGCAGACGCCGCTGATGCGTCTGTTCCCCAAACGAGGCTTTGTATCGACCCACAAGACGGAGTATGTGCCCCTGAATCTCGATCGGATCCAGCACTGGATCGACCAGGGCAGACTCGACCCTTCGCAGCCGATCAGCGCATACCACCTGCTCCACTCCCGCTGCGTACACAAAGTCAAGGACGGGATCAAGATTCTGGGCGACGGAGCACACCACTTGCGCACACCTGTCCATCTCGTCGTGTCGAGGGCGTCGCAGGCTGCCATTGGTGCGATTGAGAAGCTGGGCGGCTCGATCGAGTGTCGGTACTACAATGCAAACTCGATGAGGAGGCTCATCTATCCGCACAAGTACACGTCGCTGAATGTGGGAGGCAAGGGCAACGCTGAGGCTGTCAATCCGGATCCGATCAGCAAGAAGGATCTATGTGAGTTCACAAAGCCCCTGGATCCCCCCCCTTCCCCGAGCTTGTTCGATTCTATGACTTTGCAGCTGACACACCGCCCGCCCCAATTTCCCCCTCATACAGTGTGGTACTCGTCTGCGCGGAATCGGGGCTATCTGGCGCTGCGCGCAGCAGCAGGCACCTCTCCGTCCCCTGATTCCTCCTCTTCGTCCTCATCGTAATCATCAACATTGCATGCACTCACACAGCGCACCCCGGCAAAGGCTCAAGAATGGTCTTTCGATGACAGATTTGGAATGAAATGGATCCGTAAGACAAAAGGAAGCAGGACGAGATGCGTGAGTGGAAGATGAGGATGCAAGATGGAATAACTGATACAACACAAGATGGATGCGGCGAAGTGGGGGCTGTGCAGGGGGAAAGGGACTGGAGACATTGTCCAAGTTTTGAAGGCGTGTTGTTCATGATACAGGAAGAGCCGAGATGCGAATGGGAAACGGGAGAAGATCTGAGCCGATGATGGCTGGTAAGTTGGACTTGAACTTGTCTGCAAACTCAATCGTGGCCGCTGTCCATTCATCAAACGCGGGGGTCAGCGAAACGAGGACAATGGCGAGCAACTTGCCATCATTTTTCTGCAATGTAAAGCACATACATACCTAGGAAGGATGCGGCTTGTCGCGAGATGGACTGATACTTTGAGCGTTCTGTGGGCAAGAGGAGCATGTCCAAGCCAGTTCAGGTACGTGGTCAAAGAGAAGGGCATGTTGACGTGATGAGAGGACCACCCACCATGCTCGGTCTGAACAGGAACCGAATGAATGTCGACGATCCATCGCTCAAAAGGAAGCTGGCCGCCTTCCCTTTCTTGATTGATGACCTGTGCAGCGGCCAGTTTGGAGTCGCGACGGCCCCACGAGGATGATGACTTGTTGGTAGACTCTGGTGATGCTTGAACACTACCATGGGCCGTGTTTGCATAGCCGGAGAGGACGTAGCCGTGGGTGTATGCCTGATTTGCGAGTGAGACTGCAGATGAGATCCAGGAGATGGGGAGCGTCTTGAGTCGGGAAGCTGCGTGTTGAGATTGAGGTTGAGGTGTCTCTGCTACTTTATCGGTGCCAGCGCCAGATGGGGCAGCAGCAGCAGTGGAGGCAGTGTACCTGATGGAGGATGGGAAGACGGAGACGATGAGGCGGACGGATTGGGTGGCGTCCCAGTGTTGGAGGGCGAGCTCGACTGCGGCATCGACAATGGTATTGATGCGCTCTTCATCTTGGACTGCTGGGAAGCATGTTCCAAAGCAGGTGGTCACTCCTGGCCTAACCTGACCCAGAGCGCGATGGAAGAGAATGGTGTGCAAGAGGGCAGAGAGGAGAGCTTGGAGCTGGGGATCGGGAGTAGTCTGGGCAAGGGGAGAGAGGGGGAAATCGAGAGAGTGGGAGAAGGTAAGGATATCGCACATCTCTGCTGTCTCTCTCTCTGCTAGGTGCAGGAGCAGGCAGGGTTCATCTTCCACTCTGTCTCCCTGTCACTCTTGAACACTCGCTGATGTTGCAAGTCGAGAGGACGGGATTGGAGAGAGAAGGTGTTGGTCTGGAAGACAAAGGGAACAATAAATATGCAACCAACCCCCGCCACCACACGATACTGTAGCTCTCCTGTCTCAAGCTCATCCATTCATCCATTCACTCACTAATTGATGCTGGAGGCACTGCCCATGCTGTCCTCTGCACTCTCTCCTCTGCTGCTCCTTGGGTTCTCACTGTCTCTGAGACTGGGAGACACAGCTGTGCTAGGACTGACTGTTCGCTGCCCCTTGTCGCCCTGTCTGTGCTCCTACAAGTGTGACTTGACCGAACGCACATAAGCATTAATTGAGCAAGTTCAAGGTACGCGGCCTGACCAGATGCAGCCAAGAGAGAAGGACTCGCTTGGAACGAGGTGGTGGAAGTAAGACGATGAAGATGAGAGCAGACAGGGACGACGACGATGCGGGCTCCGGCCATGGATTGATACGATATAGCCGGTCTCCACTCAGTGGTCCGTGCCTTTGAGAAGTTTGCTCTTTCCATCCATCCATTCAGGCGACCACAACCACGACCACATCTCTCTTACTCTGCGTGGCACATCCAGCACCATGGCCCAACCCAAGCCAGCAGCCCGCCGCACAGCCGGCCAAGAGGCTGTCCGCATCTACCTCATCGCATGTGAGTAAACCCCCAACACCACCGCCGCCCAGACCTCAATGCTCACTCCTCCTCAACAGACAACTATGCGAGCTTCTTCGGATGGTCCATCATCCTCTTCTCCCTCTTCAAGCACCTCGCCATCGGACCCCAATCACCCACCATCGTCCACCGCTTCGCCGAATACGCGCTCAAAAACTTCCGCCCACTCCGACTCATCGCCCTCCCCGTCTTTGCCAAGCACCTCCCTCCCAAACTCATCATCTTCCTCGTTCGCGCCGCAACCGCACAGCAGCACCTCGGCGGCATCGTCACCTTTGTCCAGAGCTTTGCCATCCTCGAAGTCGTCCATGCCGCCCTTGGCCTTGTCCGCTCACCCGTCGGCACCACTGCCATCCAGGTCGGCTCCCGGCTCTTCAGCGTCTGGGGCGTTGCCGAGCGCTACTCATCCGCGAGCACAAACCCGTTCTACGCATCCATGATCTTTGCCTGGTCCCTCACCGAATGCGTCCGATATCCCTTTTACGCTCAGCAGCTCCTCGGAAACGACACACCCGTCCTCCTCTGGGCTCGATACACCCTCTTCTACGTCCTCTACCCGCTCGGCGCCATCTCCGAGGCCATGCTCATCCAGAGCACCCTCCCCACCTCCTGGCCCTGGAACGACAAGCTCGGCAGATGGGACCTCCGCGCCTCCATCTACGCCGGCCTCTTCCTCGTCTGGTGGTACGGTCTCTTCATCATGTACACCTACATGATCAAGCAGCGCAGAAAGGCATTGGGAAAAGGCTTCTTCGGCTCCTCGCCCGAGGCCCGCAAAGCCGAGCACAAGATCAAAGAGGCGCCCTCCAAGGCCGCTGCTTCCGCCTCGGCCGTCAGCAGCGACATCCAGACTCGCGCACAAGCAGCCGTCAAGCGCAAGTGAAAAAAAAAAGAAGAGGGAAACTTGGAACAGAAGCAAAATGAGAAGTGCGGGGCGCTACATATAATACTCGGTCGGCTCCAAGGATCTGGGTCCTTTGTGTGGAATATCAAACATGGATACCGATCCCTCAGCCATCAATTCTCTTGTAAAATGAGATGCCTGTCCCAATGGACGTAATTGCATTTCAACTTTCCACCGGTTGACGCGAGGCCTTCCAAAGGCGGGCTGCATTGTGATTTCCACTGTCTGGGTTTATGGCGCGCGAAGCAAGGGTGCGGCTGTACACGGTTGACCAGTACGGTGAACTGATCCCTGACTGAAGCCCGTGTCAGGGATGGAAGAAGGCGACAAAGTAGTCGGATCGTCGACGAAGAAGAGCTCGCAATTTGGCCGGAGGAAGGTCGCGCCGGGCTGCAATTTCGTCCAGACTGTGTTTGCCATTGAAGAACGGGAGTGCTCTGGGTGGAAAAGGGGACAGAAATGCAAGTCAGCCATCTCTTTGCAGTTGCTCACCAGGTAATCAAGGATCACAAACTCACTCTCTAAAAACGGCTTCCAAGTCGGGCGGAAGACCTTCCATCATGACCTCCAGACACAGTGCTTCCTCCTGACTGCACGGCCGACCAGGCTGCTCGATCAACGTCGGACCTAGATCAGCCTCGTCATCGTCCCGCATCCACGGTCGATCCTCTTCCTCCTCCTCGTCTTCATCATCATCCTCCTCCTCCTCCTCCTCCTCGCCAAGATCCTCATCGCTGAAATCTTCATCCTCTGCCTCCTCACCGTCATCATCGTCCACATCGGCGTCAAACTCATCTGGCAAGAGCTCTCCCACGTCTCCTCCTTCTTCCCCAGCATCGTCCTGCTCCTCCAACTGCCCCTCCCTCCCTTGCGCCTTCTTGGCCCTTTTCCGCTCCAGCCTCCTCCGCCGCCTCAGCTCCTCCTTCTCCTTCCGTCTCGCCCTCACATTCATCTCCCACTCCCGCCTCTCGCGCTCCCGCCTCTCCCGAGCCCGGCGCTTCACCTCCTCCGTGCAGATCAAGCGGTACCGAATCTGGATCTGCACCAGCAGCTCGGCACGGAGCATCCAGAACAGCGCGTCCAGGTACGTCTCTTGACGCAGCGCGTTGCGCATGGGATCCAGAATGTCGATCACCGGTGGCGCCGCGGCCGAGGCGTCGGCAAGGTTGTTGATCGAGAGCGAGGGCAGCTCGGATGTGGGGTTCAGGATCGGTCGGAAGAGACGACAGGCGGCGTCCAGTTGCTTTTCAAACGAGATGGCCGAATACGAGAGTTGAGAGAGCACCCGGGTCAGATTTGGCAACAGGGGAAAGGCAGATTCCCACTCCTTTGACAGGCGCGCCAGACTATAATGTTCAGAGGAGGTCAAGTCTGTCAGTCAGACAGCTGCAGCGATTCATTTGAAATGCAGTCAGATAGCTTACCATGCTACGTCCACCAGTGGGGAGATGGAATAAATATTGGTGATGTACGGAACGTCGATGACCCGCGCCTCTCGATAATAGATCAGGTGCCGCACCATCGGATACACGTTCTGGTACAAGTCGCAGTTCAGATTGAGCGCAAGCTCCTTCAATCTGTGGAGGAAAAAAGCAAGAGTAGTCAGCAAATCAGCAATTGTGCACTGGAAGATCGATTGACCCTTTTGCGGTCGGTGACACAACTCACGTCGGAATACCGTCCAGTTTGGGCTCGAGCTCGGTGGCGAACCTTCGTACCCACGCCTCAACTCCTTTCGCATCAAGCTCATCTGCGTCTTCCAGTAGCAGGCTCTCGGCCGTCGCTGCCGCTGCGACCGACCCCATGACGGAACCGAGGCCCTGCTGATCTGGACGAGCACGCGAAGCGCCAGCCCCTATTCGTCCAGCGCGTTCACGGTCACGTCCACGAGATGCTGTGCCAAAAGTGAAACCCGTCGTGGTGCCTGTCGCTGCCGAGGTCGAGGCTGGGACAGCACCAGGACCTCCGCCCGCAGCCGACTGCTCCGCATCCTCGTTGTTGCTGTCCACTCCCGACGCACCAGAGGGTGTGCTCGATCGCTGACCTCGAATTCGCTGTTGGAGATGAACGGCGGCACTGCCACTGCTAGAGTTGTGGCCCATCTCAGCCGATCCCCACGCGGGACTATTCATACTTCCACTACCGCTTCCTCCTCCCGAGGACATCTCCGCAGCCATGAAGCGGGACACAATCGAGCCTTGCGACTCGCCTCGTTGGTGCATCTTACGTCGCGGCTGCGAAGTTGTCGTTGTTGTTGGTGGTGCTGGTGGTTCTTGAGTTGTGCTTCGCAGAGACACCTGACGAGACGTGCTCCCGCGCTGTGCTTGCTGCGACGCGCTCGGCTCTCCCTTGACCTGCCGACGAAAAGCGGCTCCGCCAGCTGTCGAGGGTAAGATCCGCTGGCCCGTCTGCGCAGAGATCGACGGACTCGCCTTGGAGGTTCTTAGCATGAGCAGCGTTTTCCAAGACACCAATGCCGGACCCGTCGTCCGCTTCCACTCCTCATGCTGAAGCGCCTGCGGATCCAGGAGCATGCCCGCCCCAAGTCTGCCTCCGCCGCCAGCAGCACCCATCAGTCCCGCAAGGGCACCCGACGTGAGCGAATGTCTGGAACCCGCTCCATTCGCCATCATCGTAGCCGCCATAGCAGAGTCCACACCCCAGTCCAGATCCATCCCACCCATATACAGCGGCCCATCAAACGCGCCCAAATACGCTCCCTCTTCCCAATCGCGCTCCGTCTCCATGTCCGCACTGAACACCATTCTCCGCGTATCTCTCAAGATGGGCGGGAGCTGCAGATGAGTCTCGATCCGGTTGTTAATCATGATCAGCGCCCCGCCGTTTCCCCCGCCCCCATCCGCTCTCCGGTTCGACGTCGAGGGTGCCGACGCCGTACTTGTTCGCAGCGAGTCGAACAGATCAGCCATGGCTTTCGGGATCGATCCGGGCCGTGCGCGCATCCGATGCATGAACTGCATAAATGGCGTCGCCTTGAGCTTGGCACGCTCCCTTTTCCGATCCAGATAGGCCGCTTCGCGCGAGACGTAGCCGGCCGTGCACTGCTCCTCAAACAGCGCCGCCGTCATCTTGAAGGCAATGTTGTCGTAGTAGAGCTGGGCGGAGAGGTTTGGGTCGACGAGGTTGAGGGTGGAGAGTTGGGAGGCGGGGATGGTGTTGCTCATCCCTGGAGGTAAATATGGAGGGGTCGGGTCGGGCTTGTCGAGGACGAGGACAAAGTGGAAGGAGGAGAGGGATCCGGAGTTGCTCTCGTTCTCTTGGTGATGAGCAGAAGCGTTGGAGAGATCAGGTGGGCGAGAGGCTTCCCTCCGGACGACCGAGTGAGATGGTCGCGTTTGCTGGGAGAAGAGATGAGTTGAGGATTGCGCTTGATTGCCATTGTTGTTGAAATTGAATGAGCTTGATCGAGGAGATGGATCAAAGGGAGAGTGTTCGCCCGATGCATAGGCTGGGTTGGGGAAGTCGGTAGCGGCCGGTGCTTGGCCGTGCCTATGACTTCTCGGCGCTCTGCCCCGAAAGAGCTGATCGATGTCAGCCTCTTTGTCCTGCTGAGTCTCCGCTTCGGATTCAGTAGTCGTAGTTGTAGTCTGTGTCCTGCCCCTGGGCCGACCTCTGCCGCTTCGCGATCTCTCTATGGCTTCGTTGGAAAACGACGTGCCAGATGTTGCATTGAGAACCCAGCCTTCTCGGTCATCAGCGCAGACCGGATGTCCAACAAAGACGAGGTCATCCACGGTCAGTTCGAATTTCTGATGGCAGAGATCTCGTCTGGGTGTAAGCAGCTCAGCGAGGAAGCTGTTATCGTATCCGAGAAAGGTATCGTATGCTTTTGCCCTGCGGGCAAGCTCGGAAGGGGTGAAGGAGACGGTGCTCTGTTGACGCGAGCCTGGATGTTGCTTGCGGGGCAGCGATGCCGAGGACTGGATACCCCTGTGGTGTAACCGATCCGAGCCTGACTGGATCGAGCTCGATATTGATTCGCGCAGAGAAGCCCTGGTGCGGGAGAGAGAACGATGACCAAGATTTGAGGAGGGGGCTCTTTTCGTTCTTGCTTGCGGATGGTGTGACGAATGGGAATGCTCGTTCAGCTCGTGTCGCAGCCTGGAGGGGTGAAGTGGAGGAGCGAGCGAGCTCGTTCTTGATCGTTCGTGGTGATGATCAACAGAGTGAACATCTGACTCGGTCTGGATGCTGCGCCGATCGTTCTCTATGAAGGAGGGATCTCTGGTGTTATCGCCCGTGTTTGTCGCAGTTGTGGTGGGGTCTTGGTCATCGTCACCATGGTGAGAGTCGTCTCCGAAGTGGGAATGGCTGTCAGTATCGTCATTGTGGGAGAGGTAGGCGGACGATGAGGCGTGCTCGTCCAGGAGGTCTTGTTGTTGTTGCTGCTGGTGGTGTTCCCGACGGAGTGCCGACTCCTCTTCTGATGATGTTGATGGGCTGTAATTGGAAGGCGAGCGAGGATTGTTGGCGTTGTTGATGGACGAAGACGAGGAGGACGAAGACGAGGCGGAGTGGGTGATGGATGAGAGAGAGTGGGTAGAGTCGGAAGCGGACGGTTCTTCGTCGTAGTCTTCGTCATCGTCATTATCATCGTCGCCGTCGTCATGGTTGGCTCGATATCTGCGTGAGTAAGTGGTGGGGTGGGGCTGGTGTTCGGTTTCGGAGTGGTGAGGATGCTCGGTGGGAGCGTTGTGCTGGCGATCAAAGGCATAGGAGGTGGTGGTGTTGGCCGAGGTGGAGTTGTAGTATCTGACCTGGGACAGTCTCCTGAAGAGCTTTGGTTTGGGAGGCCATTGGAAGACGATGTGTGAGCCTCGAGATGAGTTTGCAACGAGGAGGAGGGCGATGAGGGAAGCGGTGGGCCCAGTCCTTGGAGAAGGGGCAGCCTGAGGCGAGGAGTCAGTCTTCTTCCTTCTCCTTGGCTGCGGCGTGGCAGTGGGAGCTGACCAGCCTGCCGTGGTCCTCGGCCTTATGACGGGTGCCATGCTTGAGCTCTTTGCATGGTCATCGAGTAGTATGTAGCAGTAGTGTTGGGCTTGGTTGGACGGTGTTGGCTTCCTCGGAGGGTTCTGAGCGTGGGAAAATTGGAGATCGGGGGTGGAGGCAGCGGATCATCCAGCAACGCAACTTGCTGGTCCTTCATCCATCCCTCAACTGCAGGCGGCATTGGCATCGACAAACAGAACAGAACAGAAGAAGAAGAAGAAGAAGAAGAAGAAGATGGCGGCCAGAATGCAGTCCGCTCTGGGCTCGCTCTCTCGCAAGCAGAGCGCAGCCTCATCCAAGATGAAGAAGGCCAGATCCTCAGCGGGAGGCGACCAGGACCCATTACCACCTCCTCCCCCGCTCCCTCCTCCAGTCCCGCCCATCAACACTGCTCTCGCCTCCTCAGCATCAGTCCCATCGCCTGTCACCTCTCCAAACGAGCACTTACCTCCTCCTCCTCCTCCACCACCTCCTCTCCTCCCATCACAGCCTCATCCAGGTCATCGCTTCCCCATCCTACATCGCACAAAATCATCAAACTCAACAAAGGCTTTACTCCTTCAACACCAGCAGCAAGCCGATGACCATTTACAACTACCAACCCCTTCCTCTGCCTCCGCAACATCCTCAGCGATACCTTCTCCCTCCTATCAGCAGAACAGCCTCCAGCACGATCAAGCTTACTTCCCACAGGACTCGCCCAACGATATTCTAGTCAAAGATCTCTGCAACAAGCGGCTCCAATCCATCGTATACCTCAAACGTACCCTCGAAGGACGCCAGGCTTGGCTTAATACCGTCAGACTCTCTCGTAGAGACCTGTCCGCCGCCTTCGATTCGGAGAAGATGAGGAAGCGAACCCTCAGAAATATCTACCTCGGCCTATCCCTCGCTCCTCTCATCGAGATCACCTCCCTAGTCGACTACTGTAAAGCCATCACCCAACTCTTCACCGAACTCGAGTCATGGTCAGAAAACGTGGACAAGGATCGATCCAAGGTAGTGCGCAACCTGTTCAGAACCACTCGCGGATCCAAACGATTCGCAGCCGCGGCTGGCTCCATCGAATTCTACAACGCAGAGGCTCCCAACCTCCTTTCCAACGAGTACTCTTACCTCCTCACTCCAAACATTGTAAGCATGAGCGCAGCCCATTGTGAATTCTGTCGGCGCACGGTGCTGACCATCTCTACTTCCACAGCCCTTCACTCCCGACTATTTCCATGCATTCTTCACACTTGCGGATATGCTTCAAGAGGTATATTACCGCCTTCTAATGAACATCAACACGGCTGCCGCAGCGTCCACCGCCGCCGCTGCTGGTATACCCAAATCAGCGGCCAGCACAGTCAGCACCCACAGCAATACCCTGATCAACAATCACGCATCGACCATCTCATCTGCTACCAGCGTCGCCAGGAGCGGGACCGGCACCATCGGCAGCATGTCCTCCTTCCAGACCTCGTCGACTTCGGCTCTGAACAGCAAGTCGCTTCATGCTAGTACGGACAGCGAGCTTGAAAACGAGTTTGGACGCTTGTTGGGCGTCAGCCATGGGCAGAATTTGGTGGGGACCAATGGTTCAGGGAAGGAGCCTGGACTCAGTAATGGAATGGTGGACATGGTCGTCAAGGTCGATGGAAAGCTAAAGGTAAGTTGCTGCAAAGTTTGAATGCTTGAAGGTAGCAAATCTGAGCATGTTGTCATCCTGCTTGTCAGAAAATTCTCGTACAAGCAGCAAAGGAGATCGATGGTCTCGCAAGACATCTGATGAAGGAAGAACTCACCACGCTAGAGCTCCAAGTCCGGAATCTACCCAACAACAGCGGGAGCGCAGTATTGGCTCCCGGGGCGAATCTCGCTGGGGTATCCTCTCCCTTACTGGGAGGCGAACGGTCGGCTTTCGACGCGTCGTCCATCGGCAGCGCAGCCAGCAGGGGCGGACAAGCCTCCGTGCTCGGCGTGTCTGGCGATCGAGCACCGGGAGCAGGGATGGTCACGTCGCAGCCTGGAAGTGCGGGACTCATGAGTCCCACGAGCGCTTTGAGCTCGGTGGCCGTCTCCAGAGAGCCTTCCTCGCAGGGACACACGTCAGGGGCGCCTCCAGGCGGCGCAAACACGGGCGTAAGCGGCGGGGGTGCAGCAGGCTCCATGCCTGGCTTACCGAACACGGGCTCCTCGAACACATCCACCTCTGCTCTGCTCGCTGGTCAAGGCCGGTAGCCTCAATGCCTTCGGTGAGATTGACTGGATAACGCTCTAATCGGGATCTCCCTCGGACTCGCGCTCTCAACCTTACTTTTTCTCGGACCCGGGGTCCTGCTTCGAAATGCTCGTTGCCATGGACGTTCAATTGAGATGATGTCTCTGTATCATATGTACTTCCCCTCGCAATCGCATGAGAACTTCCGTCAATGTCATCCTGGCTTCGTGACCGCGAACGAATCAGATTTTATGCATTTGTTTTATACTGTAGTTTGTGACTTCTTACGGTGCAGCCTGACAGAGCACGACTGGCCCCCGCTCGTCCCAACCAGATGGGCTTTCCCCTTCGCATCCGACTCTCCTGTTCCTACTACGCCTCTTCGTCGTCGTCGTAGTCGTTCAGCACCTCTGCGTCCGCGTCGGCCGACAAGGAGCGATATCCAAACGATTCCCGGGTCCGACTCCGCCCCAGACCGGGTATGCTCTCTGCCAAGTCGTACAGCTTGCTGAAGACGATGAGCCCCACGCCTTGGAGGAACGGCACGACAGAGGCGAGCGTGGAGAGTGGGCCTCCCGATGAGAAGCCAGAGGGCGTAGATGATGACCCGGGAAGACGGATTCTCCTGCCGAATTGGAACAGAGAATTTCCACAAACGGTCAGCCATTTTTTCTTATCGCGGCAGATTTCCGTTGGCGAGCAAGTGGTGACGCAGATACTCACCCCCCTGATCCACGATTGCCCGCCTTCTGTGTCCACCAGAACGACACCAACCCAGCCAGCAGCACAGCCGCGAACAGGACGCTCCCCCACCAGAAAATTCCATGAGCCCATCTTAACCGGTTCGGACAGTCATGCGCCTTGCCCCGGTCCGGTCGCTTGCCACCTTCACACTTTGAGATCGGGATCTTCCGCACCGACGTCCTCTCAAACCACTGATCCGCCAGATTCCCCTTCGAGTCCTTTACTGAGCACTGCGAGTATGGGTCCTCGGGCAGGAGCGAGGTCCCCGGCAGCTGAACACACTGGCCCGTCGAGTTGCGCGCAAAGTTGTACTCGCATTCGAAGTCGACGTCGGTGCATTCGCACGTTTTCCGGATCTCGTGCGGGTTTTTCAGCTCTTCGCCCACGTAGCATTTGGCTTGGCGTTTGCGTCGGATGTAGTAGGTTTGCGTGCCAAACAGGCAGTCTTCCTTCCTGTTCTCGCTGGGACTGAATAGCTCAAAGTCGTCATTCTCGGGATGGGCAGGATCTCGGTTACCTTTCAAATGCGTGAGATCAAAACGGATGGTCAGTAACAGAGACCAAAGATCTGGGCCAGAGAAGAGGACTGCTCACACTTGCGAGGCTCCGTGTGGGTAAAGTCCAGGAAGATGCCAATCGTCTTGTGCGCCGCCTTGGGAGTGAGCCCGAACAGCATGAATTTGCGATGGACATCTTCAGGCACGGTCGCGATTCCTGTCACGATGAGCTCTTCCCCGAAGTCATACTCAGACCACGCCTTGCCCTGATCCAAGGTGTAAATGACCTTGCTCGTCGGCTTCTGGTCGGCGGCCATGACGATGATGTTGCCCTGGTCACCAAATTCCCACATGTATGCGCCTTTACGAACTTCCTCCCATACAAAGCCTCCGTCTCGGCTGAGGAAAGTGTCGCCATCTGACCATTTGCCGAGCTTGCTGCCTATATTGCCCACAGCCAGGATCAGTCCTGGCGCCGAGGGACTGGTGTAGGACAAGGCAGGGTTGGGTCGCTCAGTGAAGGACTGCAGGTGGAGACTGCAATTTTTCTGCACACAGTCGTACGACTTTCCAAGCGAATCGAGACCGGGTGGATCGAGAAGATCCCAGTGACCACCGTCGTTGTGGGAGACGCGCGTCTGCAGAGTCTTGACTTTGTTCAGCGCCGCGCTGTCGGGATTGGTGACAACGTTGAGGAATGCAATGCCTTCGAGGCTCTGCGTCTTGTCGAAATCGACAAAGCCTTTGCTGTTTCGGTTGACGTGCTCCTGTGAGATGGCGTAGTAGGAGCCGTTCTGTAACCCAAGAAAGGTGAGCACGTGAGATCGAAGCATTTGGGAGGGATCAGGATTAGCTCACGGAATTGCTCTTCATAAGAGTACCCCACTCCGACCCGCTGTTGCTGTGCGTGGTGACGTGCAGGAAGAGAGCCTTTGTCCTGGATTCCAGGACGGTGTAGGCCGGTGATTTGGGTGCCATGTTTGGCGGGAATGTTGGCACAGCCCAGTCTACTCCGTTGAGGGAGACCTGCATCTGCAAATCCGTCCCCTTGTTCCTGAGCTCTCCCACCAGCAAGAAGTCTGAGAAGGTGGCAGAATCGATGACGTTGTCGAAGATCTTCCTCCTGCAGCTGGGATTGTAGAATTGGTCTCCGGAGATGAGCTCGAGCGCATTGTTGTTCGAGTTAAAGGTGGGCTGCGAGCCTTTCTTGCTCTTGTAGGACTGGCACATGATCGTTGACGGCTTGCCGGGGAAATGACCTTTCGCCGGCCATGTGCAGGTTCTCACGTATTCATCGATAGGCTTCCAGTACTGGCCGTTATCAGTCGAGTACCAAGCTCTGGCTCGACAATCAGGAGAGACGACAGAATCACAGTGGAATTGGCCCGTCCAGATGAGCCAATCGGGGTTCTCGTGGTGGAAGCCGAGAACGTCGATGAACATGGCGTTTGGCAAGTCAGGTGCGTCGAAGGGCTTCCAATTCTGCCCGTAGTCCATTGTCACCCAGATGCGCTGCCCTCTTGCAATCAAGTATGCGCGGGAGGGCTCGTATTTGTGCGGGATGACAGCCATGGCATGCCCGTCACCGAAGTCACCGCCAATGTCCTTGAGCTGTGTCCAGGTATATCCCTCATTGACGGATAGCCAGATGGTGCCATCAAGGCAATGAGCGATGACGTTTGTAGAGTTGTGGAACCAGGTGTAGTCGGAGACCTCGGCGGAGAATTCGTGCCGCTTGTGAGTAGGTTTGCCGACCTCGGCAGCGAGTCGTCTATCGTGCTGCGTTGAATCGCTGATCTGCGCTGCGCTCAGAGTGAGATTGATGAAGATGAGCGCGACCAGAGTGAGGATGAGGGTGGAGACGCTGCACCTCCTTCTCCTTCTCAGGATGGATGTATCTCTCCACCTGCTACTCCTCGACGTCGGTAACTGCAAGTCAAGAAGGTGGCCAGGTCAGCAGGACGAAAGCAGAGGGCCGCCGCACTTCATGCAGAGTGAACGCTTACCATCTTGATACTGTCAGCCCACTCCCTGCAAGAAGACAATCAGCAGCTGAGGATGAGGATGACGGTTGGGCAAGGCAATGAATGGATGTGAGAGAGAGAGCAACACCCGTTCGCTCGCTGCTCTGTGCGCCTGTTTCTTCTCAATCCAACACTTTTACTTTCGATTTCTTATTTGTTTGAAGTGTGATGTTGACATTTTGCCAGGATAAATGCGGCCCATTCTCTCACCACTGCTGGATGCTTGGTCCTTTGCACGCTCTCCAGCCAGCATAACATCTTACCGTGCTCGCTCCCAACATCTCACGCTCGACCACGACGACTGCAGAGAGAGACGCAAGCATGGCTGATCCACCGACTTCTTCTGGCTCTGTCGCTGCCTCGGGTAGCTCAGGCGGACGCGAGGGCAAGATCACCAAGGTCACATCTTCCTCCTCTAAGCAGCAACTCCCTTCTCACGACAGAGCAGCGGACGAGTTTCAGGCTCCCTTCACCCTGCCTTCCAAAGGCAGCAGCAAGACCAACAACATACCTCAGAACGGGCGTCAAGATGATGAGGACCGGGTCCCCATGTCGCCTTACTTCGACCCCTCCGAATCTCGCGAGGCGTACGAGTGGGCAAAATCGCACCACGAAGAACTGCCTCAGGACGACAACTTTGCGCTCGATCTCGCGTCAGAAGATGGCGAACAGGGTGTAGACATCGACTCGGCAAAGGCTGTTCCCATCAAGTCCAGGGGACGTAGAGATAGCCAGGTCGGCAGCTACGATGATGCCTCAGGGAGCATCTTTGACGGACCCACTGCCGGAGCCGTACCAAGCTCCGTCAGCAGCATGCGCCATGTCCTCTCTCGGCCCGAGCTATCGGCGCGTATATCCTCCAGCCGATCTCGCAGACGCATTTCCCGCGAAATCGGAAGGGAGCGCAGACTCAGCAGCTCCACCAATCGTAGCCGTACCTCATTGCCCGATGACGATGCCGACGATGACGACTACGAGGACCAGGAGGTTGGTCCCAGCCGTTCTCGGCGAAGGGCAGCCAGTGGAGCTCAAGAAGCAGACGAAGAGAACGACCAAATGCTCTACGGTGATGGAGGCGAGTCGGAAGTCTCACGACCAAACAGTATTCGCAGCAGCAGCTACAACCGCAGACGACGGATCTCCACCGACACAAACGACGAGACTCAACCACGGAGCATGCTCAACTCTATCCTCGCCTCCTTCCGAGGTGGTCGAGCCGACGATCAAGACGACGATGCCAAGAGTAGGACATCGGCTCGCCCCTCTCTTGGAGGCCGACGACGGAGCACAGCCTCATCTATCAACAGTCGCAGACGCAGACGACCCAGCGACTGGTCTCGCCAAGAGGAGGACGCCCTTCTTCGAGATGAAGAGTATGACGAAGACTTCGATGATTCTGCCAATCGGAGTCTCGATGATGACAGCATCTCAGACGAAGATGGAGGCTCAGGACGCGGCGGAATCCTCCCTTCCGTTTTTGGCACGCTTAGCGGAGCCGTTGATCCTGTGTTTGGCGATACACGCATCACCACCGAGCATGAGCCTGAAGATGAGCTAGACCTGGAGCTCGCTGGCATGGCGGACGAAGGCGATTCAGCGGATCTCCGAGATGGAACAGGTGCGATCGACGACGAAGAGCAGGGCGACGAAGCACTGGCGACCCGAGCAGCTGCAGCCGAGCGGACAGCTGCCTTGTCCACTTTTCCATCAGCTGGAGGTGACAATGACATGACTCAGGTCGCCAAACTCAAGAACGATGCCACTTATCTCGACAAGTCGTCCCGAAGCAGGCAACAAGTCTATCTTTCCGATGAAGACGCATTGGTCCGCTTCACCGGCTACATCGAAGTCACGAGCAAGCGCTTCCTCTACCTGTGTGCGTGCTTTCTCTCCCTCGGCATCGTCTACCTTCTTGCCCGCTGGCTGCCTCGACTCAGACTCAAGTGGGTCTGCAAGGAGACCAGCTTCGCAGAAGCAGACTTTGTGCTGGTCGAGAACCAGTTTGGAGATCTGCACGTGGAGAGGCTGGGCTCGGTACCGTTTGAAAGACCGGCGGCGACAGTATTCCCACCTTCGTCCATTGAGCCTGCAGCCACACAGGCTGAGTTCCAAGCACAGCTGGCGTCGGCGACTGCGGCTGCTACAGCCAGGAGTAGCAAGAATGCTTCTCGTGCTGCTTCGGTTCATAGTGCAGCTTTCCCTTCGACTCCACTGGCCCCATCGGCCACTGGAAATGGTGTGGCATTCCCCAACGGCAGCGCGGGCAACGGGAAAGCGGGACAAGCGGGCGGCGACAACCAGCCCATCAGTGAAGCCATCCCAGAAGGTGTCGCCGCGGCTGCCACCGCTACAACGGGGCCGGACAGTGATTTCCTGACAACAGTCACTTTCTTTGACTACCGATACACTCGCTTTGTGCTGCACCCTCCCAGCGGTCGCCTGCGCATGATGAAAGACTGGCGCGACCCGAAGTGGACATCCGTCTCCGAAGTCGCATCCGGAGTCTCTACACAGGACGAACACGATCGTAGCATTCTTTTCGGCGCCAACGCAGTCGACATTGCCGCCCGCTCGACCTGGGATCTCCTCGTCGATGAAGTTCTGCATCCGTTTTACATGTTCCAGATTGTGAGCATCATCCTCTGGAGTTTCGACGACTACTACTACTATGCCTTCTGCATCTTGGTCATCTCGGCGGTGAGCATCACGACAACGCTCATTGAGACGAAGCAGACGGTGGCGAGGATGCGGGAGATGAGCCGCTTCGAATGCGAGGTCAGGGTGTGGAGAGAGGGAAGGTGGACTATGATGAGTAGTGAGAAGCTAGTGCCAGGGGACATCTACGATGTGGCCGAATCGGGGCTTTTGTTGTTCCCTGCCGACAGTGTCCTACTGAGCGGTGATGCCATCGTCAATGAGAGTGAGTGCTACTGGCCTCTGGTATTTTAGGTAATCCAACTGACCCTATTTCTTCATGTGTGCTTCTCAGGCATGCTCACCGGCGAGTCGGTACCCGTGTCCAAGATCCCGATCGATGACAATGGTATCCAACTTCTACAAGGCAGAGGCTCGGACATCTCTCGGGATCTCGCAAAACATTTCCTATTCTCGGGAACGCGCATCATCAGGATCCGGCCGTCGGGGGGTCTGGTGCCTCCCAACGCGCCGACGCACGGTGGACTGGATGCCGAGACGGAAGAGGTCGGCGCGATGGCACTCGTCGTCAGGACTGGATTTGACACCACCAAGGGAGCACTGGTCCGAAGCATGCTCTTCCCAAAGCCCATGGGCTTCAAATTCTACGTGAGTTGATAAAGTAGTCGCAATTGAACGTGTAAGCCATCGGACTGACCACCTGACTCGCTCCTCCCCTGCAGCGAGACTCTTTCCGTTTCATTGGTTTCCTGGGTGGGATTGCAGCGATTGGATTTATCAGCAGTTCCTTCCGTTTCGTGGAATTGGGAGTGAGTCTATTCAGGACAAGCAAAGGCACGTCTTGGGTGGCTGACATCTGATCGATTCTCTTTTCTTCAGATTGCCTGGCACACCATCGTAATCAGAGCGCTCGATTTGATTACAGTCGTAGTGCCACCGGCGCTGCCTGCAACGATGAGTATCGGTACCACCTTCGCCATCGCACGTCTGCGAAAGGCAGGTGTCTTCTGCATCTCACCAAACCGTGTCAACATCGGCGGCAAAGTCAATGTGTTCTGTTTTGACAAAAGTGGGTTCATGAGCCGGTCCTGATGTTAGCATTGAGCGTGAAATCTCACATCCACATGTGTTCCAAAGCTGGAACTTTGACCGCCGACGGCTTGGACATTCTCGGCGCCAGGACAATTGATCTTCGCAGCGGCCGCTTCCGTGAGCTCCACGAGGCGGTAGACGAGATGCCCGTCGATACAGCAGCCACTCGAAACGACCCTGAGGCGCGCAAGCTGCCCCTGCTCTACGCCCTCGCCACTTGCCACAGTCTCAAGATTGTGGACGGTGAGGTCATTGGCGACCCGCTAGACATCAAGATGTTCGAGTTCACTGGCTGGACACTGGATGAAGGGCAGGATCGGTCCGCGCGCGCCAGCTCACAGACAGGTACAGCGAAATACGGCAAGAGTAATGTCTCTGATCGCACTCCCGCCCTGGTGCAAACTGTCGTTCGCCCACCTGGTGGACAGGCATTCGAAGTGGAAGACGCCATCAAAGCCGGAAGACATGCTCACTTCCTCGAGCTGGGCGTGCTGCGGACCTTCGAGTTTGTCTCCTCGCTCCGTCGAATGAGCGTCATCGTGAAACGGCTGCGATCCGAGTCGATGGAGGTTTTCGTCAAAGGCGCCCCAGAGGTAATGGCCGATATATGCGACAAAGCCTCGTTCCCGGAAGACTATGACGATCTGCTGACGTACTACACTAAGCATGGCTACCGTGTCATAGCTTGCGCCGGAAAGACAATGGCGGGGATGAGCTGGATCAAGGCTCAGAGACTGCGTCGTGAGCAAGCAGAGAGCGGGCTTCGATTCCTTGGTCTCATCATCTTTGAGAACAAGTTGAAGGAAGGGACGACACCAGCAATCACCACACTGCGCCAAGCAGACATTATTTGCAAGATGGTGACGGGAGATAATCCGCAGACGGCCGTCAGCGTAGCCAGGGAATGTGGCATGGTCGGACAATCTGCGCACGTGTTTATGCCTACTTTCATTCAAGGTGAGCCTTTCTGAACTGAACAGCCTTCCCGTTCAATCACTGATCTTGTGTGGCCTCTTGAACACATTAGGGTCGTCGAGACATCCCCGCGCGGTCATTGAATGGACAAGCTTAGACGACGATCGAGTACGCCTAGACCCATACACTTTGAAACCACAGGAGTCCGATCCACACGTCATGGACGTGGCCGAGCTCGATTTCCAAGACTACCAGCTGGCTCTAACCGGAGATGTCTTCCGCTGGATGATCGATTTCGCTCCATTGGAGACGCTTCGGAGGATGCTCATCAAGGGGACAATTTTTGCGAGAATGTCCCCGGATGAGAAGCACGAGCTTGTAGAAAGGCTGCAGGTTCTCGGCTACACTGTGGGAATGTGTGGCGATGGAGCAAACGATTGCGGAGCGCTCAAGGCCGCCGATATCGGAATTTCACTCTCGGAGGCCGAAGCTTCGGTGGCTGCTCCCTTCACATCCAGAATACCGGACATCACATGCGTCATCGAGGTGATCAAGGAAGGCCGGGCGGCCCTGGTGACCTCCTTCTCATGCTTCAAGTGAGTGATAGTATGTTCAGCGGCACTTGTGGTTTTGAACTTTTTTCTGACCCGAAGACGACCTTGCGCGCTGGACTTGCACAGGTACATGGCGTTGTACAGTCTTATTCAATTTACCAGCATCACGATTCTCTACAATCTCGCGAGCAGCTTGGGCGACTTCCAATTCCTTTACATCGATCTCTTTATCATCTTACCTGTGGCCGTGGCGATGGCACGAACCTTGCCGTACCCGGACATTCATCCAAAACGACCCACTGCGAACTTGGTCTCCAAGAAGGTGTTGACGAGCATGCTTGGACAAGTAGTAATCTGCGCAGCGGCTCAGCTGTTCACGTTCCTGTACACACGTGCGCAACCTTGGTGAGTATAAGTACCTGTCGAGCTCGACGCGCCGTTACCTGACAGGAGCCTTGACTGAATTCGTGACCTCCAGGTACGAGCAACCGATTTTGAACCCCGACGAGCTGAACGTGATCAATCCAGAGAATTCGGCTCTGTTCTTGGTGTGAGTAACATCTTGACATTTGTGTCCAGCCAGATAAGAAGCTGAGGTTACACTTTACCATCTGCCAGTTCGTCCTTCCAATATATCTTGGTAGCTGGTGTCTTCTCCGTTGGCCCGCCATACCGAAAGCCTATGTACACCAATCGTGAGTGTCTTGTTTCGGAAACATCGGTCCGTCAGAATCCTCACGATCTAATTATGTAACTGCACCTTTCAAACGCCAGCTCTCCTGATGCTATCTCTGGCTATCCTCACGAGCTTCTCGCTGTACGTTTTGTTCATACCCTCGGGCTTTTTCTTCGAGATCTTGGGTCTGGTCAGCTTCCCTCGATCCTTCCACATCGCTCTTTTCATCATCGTCCTGGTCAACGCAGCCGCATGCATCGTGTTCGAGTCCTTCGCCATCGACCCGGTCACTGCTTTCCTCAAGGGCCTTCAACGGCTTTGGAGGAGACGGCACAGCCGCAGTGCCTCGCGCAGGGCCAACGCTGGCAAGGTCTACAAGCGGGTTGCAGAGGACATGCAGCACGATGGCGATGCTTAGATACTGATTGGGATGTAATTGAAGGCACAACCGGTTTTCTCTTTCTCTCGCTCCCTACATTTTGCCAATGCCCATTGCGACGCACGAGTGGTCGCTCGCCAAAAGATAGACATCAACATCAGATGCATTGTGATTACAAAGGGAGCGTAACTGTCGTCTACGCCGGAATTACTCTTCATCTGTCGGGTCGCTAGAGTTGAGAGAGAAAGAGTGTTAGTAGTACAATCTGGAAAAGCCTTACCTGTCGGTTCATTGGCTCCATTTGTTCGGAAGGTCTTTGTCGCTGTTGGTCATGGAAACTGTGCAATAAACGAGGCAGGGAACGGGCAAATGCGATGGCAGGCGAAAGAAGCCGGCGAAGGTGCGCAAACGAGAGTCGGTCACTCTAATGTACGGTTGTGGAAGGGATGCAAGGTCTGTAGGGTATGACGGTGTGGTGTGTCCTATGAGGTGAACACCAGGTGCACCCGGAGTTTTTGAGGTGAGCGGGACCGACTGTTTAGCGATGTCATGTCGCCGTATCGTCCTGAGCAATTCGGATCGCCTGAACGCCGTGTGGCGAGAGCGCTGTTCGGGTCTTGAACCAGAGGAGATTCGCTGTAAGGCAGCCATACGGCAGGCGAGACTGTAGGTTGTTGGGCGCGGCACATGCTGTCCTCACACCTTGATTCTTTTGACTCCTGAATATCAAACCAAAACAAATCATCAGCATTCGTGCTTGCTCTCAAAAAACAAATGAGAACTTACCTTCGTCGTCGCCAGCCGCATCCTCAGCACCATCTGTCTCCTCAAAAGAGCGTTTGTTTGACAGACTGGTAGTCGGAGCAGTCGGCGTTGATTCTGCCTGATCGTTGAGCTCCGATATTCCTGTTCACGAGTAAGAAACGATTGAGAGTCTATCAGCTACTCAGCCTCGCGAGACAGGAGGCGAAGACACTCACCATTTGGTGCTACGCTGCTAGAACCACCAGCTTGATCAGACCCATCTACACCTGAGGCATCTGGTGGTGAAACCTCCTCCCCGGCGTCGGCCGCTGCGGCATCATCTTCGTTGGGCTCTTCATCACCAAGCAATTCTTCTTCTCCCGCTTCGTCCTCGGCCTGATCCTCGGTGTAAAGTACATCTCCATGAGCTAGGGCATCGTCTTCGTGCTCGAGATCGACTATTTGCTCCTCTAGGCCGTCTTCTTCTTCTACGCCTAATTCGTCCTCGGCTCTCGGATCTTCTTGCTCATACTCATCGTCTTCAACCAGAATTGGCTCATCTTGCTCGTCCTCTAATTCTTCGTCCCCGTCATCATCACCATCCTCGGAGTGTGGATGCACTTCTCCATCACCCTCGCCATCCTCCCAGTCTGCCTCTCGGCCTCCTTCTCCGTCGTCAGGCTCGTGGTGCTCGCCAAGCACGCCATCTGCATCGCCACCGTCCTCGTCCAGCTCATCTGCTTCCTCGTCGCCACGTCGTGTCCGCTTCATTCCTGCATTGGCGCGCGACATCCAAGATGAGACTGCTGTGGTGGGAGATAGCGAAGGGGCAGGAGCTGTGTTGACGACACCCCCTAGCGCCTGAAATCTCGACAAGAAAGGTTGTCGTTGGGAAAAGATGAGTCGCACAGCATCGCCATTCGCGTTGGAAGGATGCACATCGAGGAAATCCTGTAAGAGCACTTGCTGAGCAGTAGGGTCGGTCTGTTGAGAAGAGAAGCGACTCTCAGCATTAGCTACACAGGAATGGTTCGAAGTAAGCGTCGACTCACTTCGATTATCTCTAGATCAACTTCGGGACTTCGGAGCAGGATGTGAGTCTCTTTCTCGAGGAACTCGCCCAGGGCATCAGGAATCCGTACGGTTGAGAAGAGGGTGGAAAGCGGCTGGTCAAGTATTTCCGGCGGGGCTTTGAGAGGAATTGCGTTTACATTGCTGTTTCCGCTTCCATCGCTGGCTTGCTGAGCGAAGAGGTCGAAGAGAGAGCCTTCGAATTCAATCAGCACCGTTGGCAGCACGTCGAATGGCCCTTCATCTTGATCCTCTGCATCGAGTAAAAGTTCGTCCGTCGAGTCTGTGCCCGCAACCATCGCCGCATGCTTTTTCTCGTAGTCGTTCAGTAGCTCTTGAGCGCCGTCGTCTAGAAGCTCGAAGTCTTCTTCCTCCTCCTCATCGTGGTACCCATTTTGCTGGCCTTCGCCCGTTACTACCACCTCATCTTCATCGCCCTTATCTTGTTCATCTTCTTCTTCCTCCCCCGCACCTTCGTCATCCTCTCCTTCAGCGGCCTCATCATATTCCTCCTCGTTCTCTTCTTGGTCTTCCTCTCCAGCTTCGTCGTCGTCGTCTTCGTCGTCGATGACTACGGGAGCATCTTCGGTTCCGTCCGGCGCGGGTGTGCTCGGCAGCTGATCGTAGTCCGCTTCGGAGTCGAGCAGGTCTGCTCTTTTGTCCAGACCCAGAGATGCTTGCGTGATCACAGTCGCCATGCTTGTCTGAGAGGGAAGCCTTTGATAGTCGTGGTCGTGTGGAATACAGGAAGATGGGCGAGTGAGTGATGCGTTTGGGAAGCAGGACGAATCGAGCTGAGACACGTGACTTTGACGCGTCGTGACGCGACCGCGTCTAGCAGCATTCTTTTCGCCCAGCTTACACTCGACACGAATACGGCTTCGCGACTGCAGCAAGGACTCCTTCCAGCTCAACGGCTCTGAAGCAACATGGAGCGCAAGCCACTGAAGCAGAGCGACTCCTCCAATCAAGCTCGCTCGGGTCTCAGCTCCCTCAAACGTGCCTGGTCAGGAAGCTCAAAAGACCTGGGAGCAGCGACTTTCCGGCCAGCTTCCTCAGTATCCTTTTTAGGCAACGCAGCACCTTCGAAGGCAAAGCTCAGTCAAACGTCTATACGCGACTCGAGCCCAGAAGTCTTCTACGACGGCTGGTCTTCTTCGCCCGACCTTTTGCCAAACAATATGAGTCAAGGAAAACGCTCTTTCGGTTCAAGCTCTTCTGAAGATGCCGGACCTTGTGAGTAGTCGCGCATATATGCCTCCTTTTCCTTCCAAATCCGCTGTTCTGACATCTCTTTATCTATCAGCCAACAAGCGCTCGCGCATAGGGCTCCAGCACTCTACCAGCGTGGACAGCGGAGTCGCGAAGGGAAAAGGACGACAGCTACCCTCCTTGTTCGGACAATCCTCTCAAGAGTTGCTCAAGAACAGGAAGGCATCTGCATCTCAGCTCTCCATCTTTTCCAAAAGCGGCACAGTCTCACCAGAGGACAAGAAGCCGAACCTGGCAAAAGTGTTTCTTTCTCCCGAGCAACAGATGGTCCTCGGAAAGGTGATAGATCAGAGACAAAATGTGTTCTACACCGGATCAGCTGGTAAGCAATTGGTCTTCGTTTCGTTGCGTGGCACAAGACCATCAAAATCTGACATACTGTTCCGCTTGCGCGTAGGTACCGGAAAGTCTGTTCTGCTGCGAGAAATCATCAAGGAGCTCAGGTCACGACATGCTCGTACACCAGATGCTGTTGCCGTTACTGCATCGACAGGTATTGCGGCTTGCAATGTCGGAGGCACGACCTTACATAGCTTTGCGGGTGTCGGTATCGGCAACGGAACGACACAGCAGCTGCTGGCCTGGGTCAGGAAGAATCGGAAAAGCTACAATCGATGGATGAGAGTGAAAGTCCTGATCATCGATGAAGGTGAGCTTCTAGCAACGAGCGTGACCACGACAAGGTTCTGACCGCATCTTGCACATGTTACCAGTGTCTATGCTGGAGGCTGATCTCTTCGACAAACTGGAGGAGATCGCAAGGATCATTCGAAAAGATCCCAAACCGTTCGGAGGTATCCAGGTAAGCACTTTCTTGGGTTTCACCTGCATTCTCGCAGCTGATCGTTTGTATGCGCGAGCAGCTCGTCGTCACCGGTGACTTCTTCCAGCTGCCTCCAGTGACAGCTAGTGGCCAGCCCAAGTTTGCGTGAGTTCACAATTTGCATACACCCATGCAGTCAGATCTTTTAACTTACTTGAGCCTTCAAACGCACAGATTCGAGGCCAAGTGTTGGAAATCGGTTATCCAGTTCCAGCACAATCTCACACAGGTCTTCCGTCAGAAAGATCAGAGTAAGCTCGTTGTACATATTGGGCCTTGCGTGACCAGGTTCTGACTCTGTTCTTACCAATCCTAGCGTTTGTCGATATGCTGAATGAGATGCGCTTTGGAAAGCTCACTCAAAAATCGATCTCCACGTTCCAATCCCTGAGCCGGGTGCCAAAATACGCAGAAGGCATCACACCTACAGAGCTGTGAGTGATTGGTGTCCACCTTCGACTCTTGACTGGGCTGACATTTGGTTCCTTTTCAGTTTCCCTCGTCGGGAAGACGTGGAGAGATCAAATACTCTCAGACTCTCTGCCTTGAAGAGCGCAGAGAAAGTGTACAATGCAACAGATCTCGGATCCTTGCCACGAGAACAGCTCGAAAAGATGTGCGCCAACTTCATCGCGCCAAAAGTGTGAGTCGCTAAGGTCGAGATGCTCTGTTATCCTCGCTAGGTTCCAGATGGAGGCCCTGACAGGCTTCTCAATATCACAGGCTGAATGTCAAGATTGGCGCTCAAGTCATGCTGATTAAGAACATCGACGAGCAGTTGGTGAACGGGTCGATAGGCACTATCGTGGACTTCAAGACGATCATCGGCGCTGCTCGCGATGACGGGCAAATCGATCCAACCATTCCAGTCATTAAGCAAGAAAAGGGACCTCAAGTCAAGGGCGGAAATGGGGAAGGCTCCTACACGGCGAGTGCGGGCATACGTAGTCGTAGCGCAAGTCCTGTCAAAGGCGGACCTCCAGAAGAAGGGCCCGAGTTTCCTTATGTTTACTTTCCGCAGACCGGTCGTCACTACCTGTGCAAACCAGACTCGTGGAAGAATGAGGAAACTGATGGCACTATACTCGCTGAACGGCACCAAGTGGTGAGTTTCAGCATCCTACTGGTTCGATGAAAAACGCGCGGCTAACGACCTTGCTCGTGTCCTGTAGCCCCTGATCCTGGCCTGGGCGAGTGAGTTTAGATCGGTTTCATTCATTCTCTAACCTGACAAGATGCTGAACTTCTTGCTTCGCCCACTTTTGCGAACTCAGTGTCCATTCACAAGGCGTAAGTTGGCTCTCATATTTCGTGTTCCGAGATCGGATCTGACCACTCAGTTCTTTTCTCACGCTTACAGACAAGGTCAGACAATCCCATGCTGCAGAATCGATCTTCGACGAATCTTTGAGAAGGGCCAGGCGTATGTCGCTCTGTCTCGTGCTACCTCTTTGGAGGGGTTACAAGTCCTCGGTTTCGACCCCTCCAAGGTGATGGCACACCCTCGGGTCATCTCGTGGTCAAAGAACACTGTGAGCACTGCACTCTACGTTACTCGTGATATGTGATGGCTGACTGATGGTACCTATATCTGCTGCAGTTCGAGTCCTCGGCTCCGTTCTGAGCGAATTGAAACGAGCCGGTCATTGCTAGCAATCGAAAACGGCAGCCCAGCTCTCATCATCACATTACACAACCCCTGCATATCCGGTCAACTGTACCCATTTCGTACCGACTCTCCTTTGCTGGGCCTCAACTTTCAGTCACGCAATCTCAGACAAGTTCAAACATGATGTACTAGCTCTAGAAGCAGAAATCTCTATTTGTTCTCATCCTCTCCTCCGAGCAAGCCCCGTCCAGCGAAAGACGCGTTGAACTTCAACAAGGTGTTGATGTCCCTGACCCAGTCGTCCTCGCCACGATCTCCGACAGTGGATTGTAGATGAGACTTTGATCCGGAGCTGGAAGTCGCTGCTCGGGTTGGTCGATTTACGCACGGGATGGGAAACGGCGAGAGGGATACTTGGAGGTGCTGACCTGGCTGAAGTGTTTGTAGTTGGCGTCCATCAATGGACAGCTCGGCAGACGAGCGCGATGCGCGGGAAATCTGGCAACAATAAAGCAAGTGCAGTCGTCAATTTCAATCTCACCAGACAGAGACTGAAGCTTCGTACAGCGAACGAGACTCACCTCCAGCTGTATGCACGAGTCACTGGGCAGGATCACGGTGCGGAAGCTCAACGACCTTGGACAGATTGGAGTTAGCACGAGCGATTGCACGGAAGGATGTACGATGGGCCCGCCAGCTGAAAGCGAATATGCCGTCGATCCAGTCGGGGTGCTGACGATCAAACCATCCGCCTGAGAACAAACAGAACGGTCAGCCAGGCTATCCTACCAGTAGCCCAGCCGTACCTGGGTCCAATACACTCACGATGGCTTCTGTCAGATGCTGTCCATTGACATAGGCATCAATGATGGCCAGATGAGGCGATGCACCACGATGCAAGGAAACCTCGTTCATCAAGTGGATCTCTTCTTCTTCATCCTGCACCTTCATGGTTAATCTTGAGCGGAAGAGTAGTGATACTCTCCCGCGAACAAAGTCGGCAAATGCAGGTTGGAAGGAGCCGATGTCTAGTATCAAAGTGGTCACTTTCAGTCCACAACGTCACAGAAAAGATATAGGGAGGCACTCACCATACGGCAGCAGAAATCCCAGAGTGCCCATGGAGAAGCTCAACACGGGTGGAACGGGACTCCGATCAAACAGACTGGACACATGCAAAATGGATCCGTCGCCACCCAGAGTCAGAACGAGATCCGCCTTGTCGGCCAATATTGACTTCTCTGCATCAAACACAGAAAGAGTCAAGATATGTGGATCAGAGGTTGAGGTCATGCTGATCACATACCTGATGAGGAGACCACGGCAAGGTTCGCTTGCTGTCCGTAGAGCTCCTTGTATGCGTCTGGCTCAACGATGATGTTAAAGTCGGGATAAGCGGTGCGCACATGGGCGATGACCTCCTTCATCGCAGACGACGCCTTGACGTCGTTCTTCTTCTTGACGATCAGGACATTGCGAGGGGAGCCTGACCACTGCAAAGAATGGCCGCTTCTGGGAAATTAGATGCGAGGTCATTGAATGCGGCTGTGTTGCTGATAGATGGTTTGACGAGAAGCACTCACTCTAGCTCGCTCACAGAGGGACCGGCATGTCCACGTCTTGTAAAGCTGCGAGATGTTCCATTGAGCTGTTCAATGCCGTGCAATTGCAGGGTTGCTATCCACTCCGAACTACTCACGGAGTCTGGGGCCGCGAGTCAAAGGTGACCTTATTCGGCAGATCCTCGAGCCGTCTTCGGCCAACAAAGGCGGATGACGAGAAGGTCCGCGCTCCTCTGTGCAGATGTCTGCAGCCAGACTGTAGTAGCATCGGGATGTCGATGTTGAGCAGAGGGATAACTTATAGCGGTGTTGAGTGAATTTCTCGTGTTGTCGTGTGACTCAAACCCCGGACTAGAGCCTCAACGCGGACCGGTCCAATAGTGCACCCTTCGGGGTTGCAATACGATAAATTTGGAACGATACAGAGAAGATTAGCATGGCCCCTGCATAAGGATGACACCATGAACTAGATCGAGGTTGGGGTTCGCCCCACATATATTTTGCATCTTTTTCTCTCTCTGCATACCTCAGGACCGTACGCTCTACCTGTTGATCAGCTTCACAACTCCCAGAGTTCATCTAATTTTGTGCTCTGCACTGGGGGAACGAACGTAAGTACAGTTTCACTGTTGAGGCTCGGCCGACAGCTGTAAGTCTGTGAGCTGGGAACATCACCACCGCCACCGTCACCACGCAGCTTCGCAGAAATGAACATGACAAGTTCACGCAGTGAAGGCCTCCGGCCGTGGGAGGTAGAGACTGGACAAAGTGAAAAAGGTTAAAATGTGATTACAAAAGAGAAGAAACAATGGCATGGGAAAGGTAGCGGTGGTGCTTGAAGGTGTGGCCTTCGATCATATCTTGGAAGCGGGTGCGAAAGGCAGGGGACTCGCCAAAAAGGATGCGGTAAGCGGTAAGGGTGTAAGGATTTCGGACTTTGTTATACGCTTTGTTGATGCGTCGGACTTTTTCGTCGTCAGAGCGGTATGCATTACAAAGGAGATGATAATTGTATCTAATCTTGTAAGGGAGACTGGTCGGCTGCACCTGCAGCACGGCAAAGTGCCGCATCATCTTGCGATGGGCGCGCACGGGGCGCTCCTGGCGCGCAACATCGGCAGCGCTTGGACAGAGAAGAATTAGTATTGCCCCTGCATCCACTCCCCCGGAATGAACTCACTTGCTGCCTCCAGTTGGAACTCAACTTGGACAAAGTCGGGAAGAGCGGAGAGAGTAGGCATTGGGAGATGATGTGTCTTTGTGTGTGTGGTTCTGATTGCCAGTCTATGTACATCTGCTTTCCCCCGCTCTTCTTATACCTTTCGCCATGCCCTTCTAGACATGGAGGAGCAGGGGCAACTGGTCATGACATACCCTCATACAGACTGTCCAACACGACCATCAAGTCGAGGTTTGTTCAACATGTTGGAATTTACGATCAGCATCGACTTTCCGCTGGCTCAATATCGATTTCCTCGTTGGCGAAATTTTGAGTCGCTTGCCTCCAGCGCAAGCGACTTTTTCTCGGCCGAGATACCGAAATTTCTCTCGGCCGTAAATGATCACTCGTTTTACAGGTCGTCAAACGAGTGACCACCCCCGATCTTTTCTCGGCCGACAAAAACTTTTTCGGCCGTAACTTTTCTTTCTCATTTTTTCCCACACAACTTCAACTCCACTTTACACAACACTTGACTGTCGGAGTTTCAAACCTCTCTGAGTTTTTTCCACTTCTTTCCCCTTCTTCCCTTTTCCATCCTGTAGCTAACAGCGATCATCCCAGAGAGCAATCCACTCAAGTCAGCTACACAAGCCTTCTTGAGTACCACAGGAGCTGAGAGAGGGACTGGGCTAATCACATTTTCCAACATGACCACACTTTTGCTTAGTGGTGGGTGCAGATCGTTTTCAACAGATTAAGAGTCTGATTGACCTCCAGAGTACAAGTACGAAACCCCCTCGGAGCACTTTTTTCGGGATTCTACTATGACAGTGGGTGAAGTCTCACCTTGTCGGAGTAACAAGTAGAATATCGGTGTCTGGGCAGCACCAAGTCCGTTCCCGTACTGTACGCAATGGTCGCTGGGATGAGGGGGAGTGTCAAGATTTGGATCCAGCGCGGTAATTGTGTGGTTGACCACACTTTTGCTTAGTGGTGGGTGCAGATCGTTTTCAACAAGGAGTTACCAAACGGTCTCGACCTCATTGAGTCATTCTCAGATTCGATGCCGAAGCAAGGTGGAAATTAGAAGGCCTGGCTCCCGGGTGCCTTCCCATCTATCCTACGACAACCAAGTTCAAATACCAGAGCAGTTCCGACCAGCCGCCTTGTCCTATCGCTCGGAGGCAACTCCCTATCCAGCCACCCACTCAGCGCAAGTATCACGACCTGGGCTCTTGATGACAGTTAGGATGTGGCAACCGAGGGAAGGA